>MJUU01056142.1:129683-171379 GCA_002080025.1 Modiolus philippinarum
GATATTTGGTATATAGCTTGGTCTTGGTTAGTACATGTCAGTCTGTCATATGGCTTTTGTCCTTGACCTCATTTTCATGGTCTAGTGAACAAAATTGAGTGTTTTATTAGAATATTTTCTTAATAACTGTAAGTGGTATGGTAATAATATTTGGCTTGTAGGTTGCTCTTGAGTAGTACATGACTGTTTTAGTGACAAGCAGGGACAGGCGAGACATCTTTTAGGGTCCACTCTTGTGGATTATATAGTTTTCTATCTGTTTGTCTGGACTAAAGGTTAACTACTTTTTATTAATAAACCAAGAAACCTGAAATTTTGCAGACGGTTTTCATATACATTGAACTTGTGCACCTCATATTTTGGTTGCATTTTGAATTTTACTTTTGATATTACTACCAGTCAAACTTGTATTCTGTTTAAAGTAGGGATGTCAACGAGTACTCGTGTATCGCTCGGACGTACCGAGTATCCATTAGTTAAATAGGTACTCAAGTAATCGGTTTTCTATTTAACTGTATGGAATATATGTTATTTCAACCCTTCAGATGACCCAAAACTACGATTAATATATAAAATGCAATCCATCAAAGTTGCGTTTTAAGATATGAACCATTAAAATGCCACTACTGAAATAGAAATACGTGTTTGTTGTTTGAAAAGGAAACAGTTAAATGTAAACTTTTGTGGGACACTTGGTTCAATACAAAATAAAGAAACAGACAATGATCATAATTTTTCCCTAAAAACTGTTTTGTTGAATCCTATAAAGACCTTATATATGTACATGTAGTGGCTTCATATATGTATGTTCACTTTAAAATTTAATGATATATAATTGTTTGTTTTATCTCCAATTAACCTATTGATCTTTAATTGATTTGTAAGCAACTTAAAATGAAAGCTGTTAATTAAATAACTGATTGAGTCGTTGTTGATCATGAGAAAAAATTAAACGGTAATGTAATATACTTTGGACATTAAAACAATGAAAAAAATCTCTTTGACAAAAAAAAACTAGGTATTTACATTTGTATCTATTAAATACACTTCAATTATTTGTGTACTTGTATGTTCTGTCGGGGTAATCACAAAACTTCTTTCGTAGCGAGTACTCGAGTACTCGCTCGGAAAAACGTTCGAGTACTCGAGTATCAAATCCGGTCCGAGTTGACATCCCTAGTTTAAAGGTTATCTATTTTGATAAGGGGCCTGGATGGCCGAGTGGGTAAGGCAGTTCTACTGCCTATACAACCACTGTGGTGTGAGTTTGTGCCCCACTTTATACATTACAACAAAGGGTGCACTCGACTTACAATACTACGTGATAAGGTACGTCAAATACCTGCCAAATGTCCATGGTTCTCTCCGGGCACTCCGGCTTCCTTTACCACTAAAACTGACTGTCACAAGATAACTGAAATACTGCTGAAAGTGACGTTAAACCCCATATCAATCAATCTTTTTTGATAATCATGCAATTTCTGTAACAGCTTTTACTTTCTAAAGCAAAAAATACTCATACAGGCTTTGTAAGGAGGATTTGTATACAGTTAAGAACATTTCTAAATACATACCCTATATATTATCTTTAAAATTAAGCTATTGTTGTTCAACCAACAATAGCATAAAAAAGCACTATATTTAGGTGCTTCTGAGGTTACAGTTATGGGAAAAGCAAATAAATTATGTTTAGGAATGCGGAAAGTGTTTTTGTTTAACTTAACAATTGTATTATTCTTGTTTTTCCCATGATATTTATTAAGAGCTATTCTTGTGAAAATTTCACTTGGGAAATGGGGGATGGGTGAAATGCCACTTATTTTTATACCTTCATCCAACAGAATTTTTTTTTTGCAAATGAGCCTTTTTTTACACAATATAAGTTTACCTACCCTTAATAAATAAATTAAAATACTGGTGTTTAGCCTTTATCTAGAAATTCAAGACTGATATTTGGAACTTGTCCATAACAACAATTTTTGTGTCTTGGACCCTCAGCCCCAAAACCAACTTGTCAAATTCATTATTATTTATTTAAGGAAATCTTTTATACATTTATAAATCATTCATGAAGAAATACTGTAAGTATTCATCTTATAAAAATCTAGAAATTTGAATTGCCACAGTCTTAATCTGTGTAAATCTACTGGCATACATGTACTACAAGTTAGGGGCTTCTAAGTTACTAGTCATATATTCATAGTTTTGTTTTTGTTTGTAACTCCTGTGCAATATAAACATCTGTATATTAATTATAAGTAATTCAGTTTTTGTAAAATGTACAAGATATATACCAAAGGATATTTGAATTTTTCATCTGTACAATTTATGTAATTTTTTGTGTATAATGATATATGGTTTTTGTATTAAAATTTACATTTCAGAATTATATATATTTATGTAAAAACAAAACAAAAAAAACATAATTGTAAGGTTAAAGGTCTCCTTTTCATTTCAATGTTAAACCTATGAGAATTTTATGTTAAATCCCAAGCCTTAAATGGCTAGTTGGTTCTACAGCTAACTTTGTTGCTTGCAGATTACTGTTACTTTTTGCATATAAAGCTACCATAAGCAGAATGCCAAGGAATAAAATTGTTGTTGATGGAGGTAAAATTTCAAATACCCAGATATAAAACACATATTCACCTTGACCTTGACTTTAATCTGTTGGTGATACCCCTGAATTTTATGTCCACTCTGCCCATGGGAGACTTTTTTACTGGAATAGCCCTCAACAAAGTAATGAGATATTTGTGATAATCCTTATCGCAAATCATTAGAACATACCACACTTATGTCCCAGAAAATATCCAATTACCACAACATTTACAAGATTTTTTCAACAATTCCATTAAAATTGTTAATATTAGCAGGAAAAAATGGTTGCTTTGCATGAGTAATTATACCAATATAATTACATTTCATGAATATTCATTTGGAATCCGTCAGTTTGATAGGTGAACATCGATCAAGTGGCATATCAATGTGAAGTTGCAATTCCCATGAAACACATTTGACCACGTGTTCACGTGGCGGATGAATTTGTAAAAATAGAATCCCAACGTAAATGATGTACTTCCCTGGAAATGAAGTCGTTTTTTATATTTCAGTTTTAAAATGTAATTATAAGAATTGAATGCATTATTTTGAAGTTTCATAGGGACTATGAAAGGGTTGACCGGGCACACATTTTCAACATGAAGCGCTACCACGCTTCATTAAAAATGTGCCTCTGTCAACCCTTTCATATCCCAATGAAACTTCAAATTAATGCATTCAATTCTTGAATATAATTTGCTGATAAAATTTTTTCTGAAAACCAACAAAAGGTTCAGGATGGGGATTAAACATAAAATTCCCATATGTTAAACATTGAAAATGAAAAGGAGACCCTTAACCTTAACAAAACATGATGTCAATGTAGAAATGAAATTATTTGATGTTGGTCTCAATGGGGTATGAAAGGGAATGTGGCAAAAATGTTTAAAAGGGAAGTGCTGAAAATTTGGCACTGGAAAAGTCCTTCATTGTTAAATATTTCTTGGTCTGTGAAAGGGAAAGTGGGGAAAAATTAACAGGATTTCAATAAAGGAAACCCCCACTGAGATCCATTTGATCAAGTTCATTGAGGTCCAGTGTCACATTGATTGTCAAGTATAACTAGGTTACGAGTAGGAATATGTTGTATTAACATTTGATTAAATTTATGAAACTGTCAAGCAACTTCTGATATTCTCATTTACATCACACATGAATATGGAAGTGATCATTATGGTCATTTGTCTGTCTGTATGTCCAAAGGTAAAGTTTTGTATTTAGGTAGATATGTAGTTAACCTCTTTTAATGTTTTAAAGATATTGATAAGTTCTAATGGATTCACTTACACTTGAGTGGCTGTGACTTATACTTTGTGCATGAGTAAATCTGTTAAATTTTGTGTTCAGGTTATTTTTTAGGATATTTTTCCAATCTATACACAGAAATTCAACATTGCCAATCCAAGGCAACTAGTGCATGTATCAATGATTTTTTCTGTATCAGAAACTTTTTATTTGTTGGCTATATCATAAAATTTGCTGTTTTTTTCTTACTAGGATAATAATTGTTTTTTTACCAAGTTAAAAATTTTCCCCAAGACCTGGGCCTCTGTTGCAAATGTGTGGGAAAATCAATGGTAAATCATACTTTATAGCATAAAAATTATCCACATATTTTGTATCATCAAAAAATTTATTTGCATGGAAAATAGGATGATAGAACCAGATGCAATTAAAAAACAATTCAATATTTTTTACCCTCAGGATGTTACTAATTATACACGTGTGCATTATATTTCATATTTATTAGTTTTTTCAGTGTTGTGTTGTTAAAATGCTGGGCATTATGCATGTTATACATTTGTGTATTTATTCCCCGAGCTCATAGATGGAGCATTTTTAGTCATTTTAGTTGTAGTGTTTTGTATACATTTTTTTTTGGACAAAAAATGAAGGACATTTTGTAGAGTCCATTATTTTACAATAATTTTTTAGCTTGCCGGGACGAATGTCCGGAGAGCTATTGTCATACCCCTGGCGTCAGCGTCGGCATCGTCAGCAAAAACTTTAACCTTGCTTGTGGAATGGAGACGTTAAGAGATGGGATGTTGATATTTAGTATGTGGCTTCCTTGTGATGAGAGCTTTCTTGTGGAACCATATTTGTAGACATTTTGACCTTGACCTTGCCCCTAGGGCAATATATAAAAAACTTTAACCTTGCCTCTAGAAGGCAGGCTTTTAGTGGTAGGGTGTTCATATTTGGTATGTGACTTGCTTATGATGAGAGCTTTCTAGCGGTACCATATTTGTAGACATTTTGACCTTGACCTTGCCCTGAGGGCAATTTTTGAAAAACTTTTACCTTGCCTCTAGAAGGTAGGCTTTTAGTGGTAAGGTGTTCATATTTGGTATGTAACTTCCTTATGATGACAGCTTTCTTCTGGTACCATACTTGTAGACATGTTGAATTTGACCTTGCCCTGAGGGCAATTTTTTAAAAACTTTAACTTTGCTTCTAGAATTAAGATGTTTAGTGGTAGGGTGTTCATATTTGTTATGTGACGTTCTTTTGATGAGAGCTTTCTAATGGTACCATATTTATAGACATTTTGACCTTGACCTTGCCCTGAGGGCAATTTTTTAAAAACTTTATTTTGCTTCTAGAATGAAGTTGTTTAGTGATAGGGTGTTTTTATTTCATATGTGGCTTTCTTGTGAAGAAAGCTTTCTTTCGAATTTATTGTGCATTGAGGTTACTGGAATCCCCGGCGAGCTATGTTGTCTTCTGACAACTCTTGTTATAGGTAGTAAATGATTGAATGTAGCTATGTAAATTTTGTCTCTCTTGCCAACATCTACTGTTTTGAATGAAACTGATTATGCATTATGTTTAGATTCATTTTATGAAGTATAAAATATGACCTATATGAAACCAGTATTTCAGTTAAGATCAGTATACCTGAAAAATATTTCTTAATCAAAAGTTGTTGTAAGGTAGAATCTTATTTCTTATTTATGGCATTGTTTACCTGTATTAATCAAGTCAATTCTTTGTTTATGATTATGAATTGATTGTTTATTGGAATTAGGTGTGACCTTATTTATAACAGTTTCATTGGCAAGGATACATTAATTTTTCTTGATTGCTTAAGTGAGAATTTCTTTGGTTATGATCCATTGTTTTTTTTTGTTCATAGATCAACTTACCTCTAGCAATTATACAGTAATTTTTTTTGGTTGCTAGACCCTCTTAGGGCTGTTCCAGAAAAGTTGGTCTGGGACCCTTTGAAGGCACTTCATATAAATTTCTGTGGGTGGTTGTGTTTTCTTCATCCTTTAGTATTGTACATATGGGGAAGAATTCTATGGGTGGTGGGGGTCAATAAAAAGTGCCTTCAAACCCCCCATGTCAATTTTTCTGGAACAGCCCTTACTAGAAATCAGTTTTAGCAATGATCCAGTGATTGTTTTGATTGGTAGACCTCCTTTCGTGAAAAGTTTTATTAGGTTGTTAGCATGGTCACCCACAATGATTCTTATATTACATCATCATGATATTGAGGTTGTTGCTCTGTTGTCAACAATGAAAGGTTGATGTAGTGGAATAGTTAAAACTTAAACAGACTTTTGTAAAAGAAATTATTGATTGTTGATTATATATACTATTGTATTTTAGCAATAAAAATTAAAAGTGGAATATGTGTTTGTTTTAAATGCTCCAGAATTACAAGTCAGTGAGTATATCTGTCGGTTTTTCTATTCCCAGGGACATAAGAACTTTACAGGTTTTGGTCATCATACTTTGCATGCAGATGCATTCAAGTCTCTTTGACCCATTTTTCCCCTTGAATGGCTTACATAGGTCATTAAATTTATATGGTTGGAAAACCTTTCATCTGATGGTAAGTGGGCATCTAACCAATCTTAGGTCAGCATTCACCATACGGGCTATAATAGGTCATTTTGACTTGCATTTTTCTGCTTGATTGACTTACATTCAAGTGTATATCCGAGTTCAGAGTCACTGTACATGGTAAGATCATCTTACGTTACACTCATTCGTAGCTCAGCATATATACAGAAGCAAGTAAGTTTGGCCTCAATTATCCGCTTGAATGACTTACATTCAAGTTAATATCTAAGATACTGTTCAGGATAGGTTCATCTAGCTTTGCGTATGCATGCGTCTTGGATGGTAGATCAACATCAATGCAAAATTAGTACATTTTGACCTACATTCCCAGACCTGATTTTAGTGTAGTTTTACGATTTTTGACCTCAAATTACGCTCTACGATTTACCCACGATTTCTACGCTTTGGTGGTGATAAGGTTGAAAAAATATGTTTGGTTGAAAGATTTTGCATCCGGTTTCAGAAGATAAGATTGATTGATTATTTTATATCTACGATTGATTGATTAGTTTATATTTACATACAGTGAGCAATATTTCAGCTATATCAGGACGAGGACAAGTCCATCAATTTAAAAAATATAAATAAAAGAAGATACACAATAAGAGAAATGTGCAGGGGCAGGAAATTAAGCCTCATACGACTCCAGCGAGACTTTTCTTGTACTTCGAGGAATACAGAAGAATTATTGATTGATTGATTGACGTTTTACGCCAACTTCAGCAATATTTCAGCTATATCGTGGCGAGAACTGTTAATTACATGGAACGATTGTAATAAATAAAATAAATAAAAATTCAATACAAAACCATATAGCCTTATATAAGTAAGAATTATGTGTAAAATATTAAAAACATAATAGAAGAAGTGTTAGTTTAACAGTTACAATAATAGAAAATTAAAGATAAATCCGTTTAAATCTTATTAAATTGATTGCTTTTAAAAATTGAACAAGATTGTCGCCAGCGACATTTGTAAATAGGTCTTTAAGACAATCAGCAGAATTAAAATCACGCCCAATATCGGCAACATCTACACAGTCAATTAAAACATGTTCAATTGTATAAGGACAATTGCATGGAATACATTCAGGTCGATCACTGTTGAGAATAAAACTATGTGGTTTTCTAGTGTGTCCAATACGACAGAAGAATTAATGTATTGCATTGTGTTTCTCCACACTATTTCTCTTCCGTGGTATGACCTGACTACCCCGCAAAAACAAGACATTTCCTTCTCCACCACCTGGGGTCTGTAGAGGAAGCGCATGAAAACTGTTTCAGATAACAGAAGTGTACATGTGATACATGGTTGTCAAGTGCCCTTTTTTATACAGAGTGTTCAAACTGGTTGCAAATAACAAAATATCGAACTTACTGTGAAATTAGTTTCTGCATATGCACATTTAGACAACTTATGTCTCTAGTGCAGATCAAATCAAAACATTATGAAATCCATTAAACGAAATATGTGTACAAGCTGATAATGAACAAAATTTTAATAACCAATAGGATCTAAATAGGAATGCCAATTTCAGCTAAGGGCAACAGCTATGTAAGAGGGATATGCTCCTTCGGTTTAACAAAATTTCTTATATTTTGATATATTACAGTACAAGTTCATACAAATTTATCAGACCGCATTATTTAAAACTGTAATTGGTGTGTATTGCAAGGGCAATCTGGTGAATAATCAATCTAGCAGGACTTGCTCAAGTGTTGGATAGAGGCATGTCCTGTATACGCCCCGCATGCAGTATAAACAAAGATCCCTCTATATATTTCGTACAAGAGCAGACTCTGAGAGTCGTATTGAGGCTAAATTTCCTGTCCCTACCCATTTCTTAGTGACAATCAAAACTTGTTCCAGTTGTCCTTCCACATTGATTCATTTTATTATTTGAGTTTAGTAACTTATTTTTGTTTCAATAATTCAATCTGATGAATAAGATTTGAAACACGAAGATAAATGCACTTCAAAGTACCTGAATCGATGGTCAGGGGCTCCGACTCCAGATCAGCTGGGCGCGTACCCAGGTGGTAAGAGGAATGCCTTAACTATGTTGGTAGTTGGATCATACTGCGAAAAGCCGGACCCGCGAACCATTTTAGCCAAACTGTGTGGAGAAATTCCGAGTCCTAAGCAATATGGAGACCCCTTCCTTATTTCTCGTTGTAGCAGGTCTCGCTTACTGGGGATTGTAAAATAGGTTAAATTTCCTACCCCTACCAATTTCAGTGCAAAGCTGAAAAGGTTCTCACCGGATGTAAATCTTTTACTAATCGGTCATTCTGGTTAAACGCTACGTCCTGCGCAGTATTTCGACCTCTTCTATACTCCTCTTTCAACAAACTTACTAGGAGTTTGTTAAGAAGGCTTTATTTCCTTCCCCTACCCATTTTCCAGTTGCAATTGAAACTCGGAAAATTTTTTCACTGGACATTAATAAATAATTGAACTTGACAGATTGACGTGTTCTATTTCACAATTAACCAAAATCTGCCTCGACACACTATTGTACGTCCCAATAATTAATGTACACAGGGTCTGGGTGCTTGTCATATATACATATCAGCTTTTACACGTTTTTGGTGATTGGACTTCCAAATGTTTTGGTTTTATCTGCACTGATGAGACATAAGTTGTCGAAATGCGCATATGCAGAAAATAAATTAACAGTAACTTCGGTATTTATTATTTATATACACATGGGAAAACTACTCTTTCAAGGCAAAAACTACGCTTTTGTTCAATTTTGACTACTCTTTCGTGCTAAAATGGGTAAACAGGTCAGCATTCCTTACTCGTTTGAATTGCATTTAAATTTAGATCTTAGTTCATACGTAGATCTTAGTTCATATCTCAGTTACTATATATGGTAGGATCATTCACCCTTAGATATAAATATATAAGGGAAGGTAGGTGAGCATGCCTGCAAAACTAGGTCATATTGACATGTTTTTTTTTAAACTTTGACTTGTGCATAAAGTTGCATCTGAGTTCACATCTCGGTTACTGTGGGATGATTTTACAATTTATCTAACATTGAAAGAGTTTTCATATAAAATACGATGGAAATACTACTGAGCGCAACTTGTATGATACAGAAAGTTGTATCACCACACTGTGGTGATACAAGAATGGCGCGACGTCTCGCGTGTACACAAAATAACTTCGGTATTTAGTTATGTGTATCCATGTCAAAAAAGCAAAACGTCACGTCAAGCATCAAGTCGTTCCTTGGTTAAAACTGAAAATAATGTAACGTCAAATGAATTAAACTTTTTAGCCGAGTTGCAACGAAGTTGAACTCGGCTATTGGTTTGGTGTAGCGGGCGGGCGTGAGGGCAGGCGTCAAACATTGGTTTCCAGATAACTCAAAAAGTTTTCATCCAATTGAAATGAAACATGGATATGTTGTTGAATACCAGGAGGGGAGGAACCCTATTTATTTAGGAGAAAGTAGGTCAAAGGTCAAGGTCACACTGACCGGAAATAGACTGAAAATTTGGTTTCCGGGTGATAACTCAAAAAGTTTACATCCAATTGAAATGAAACTTTGATATGTTGTTGGATACTAGTAGGGGAGGAACCCTGTTGACTTTGGAGAAAGTAGGTCAAAGGTCAAGGTCACACTGACCGAAAATAGACTGAAAATTTGAGAAAAATTTGGTTTCCGGATGATTACTCAAAAAGTTACATCCTATTGAAATGAAACTTGGATATATTGTTGGGTACTAGAAGGGGAGGAACCCTATTGATTTTGGAGGAAGTAGGTCAAAGGTCAAGGTCACTCACCAAGAATAGACTGAAAATTTGAGAAAAATTTGGGTTCTGATTGATAACTCAAAAAGTTTACATCTTAATAAAATGAAACTTGGATATATTGTTGGATACTAGAAGGGGAGGAACCCTATTGATTTTGGAGGAAGTAGGTCAAAGGTCAAGGTCACACTCACCAAAAATAGACTGAAAATTTGAGAAAAATTTGGTTTCTGGATGATAACTCAAAAAGTTTACATCTTAATAAAATGAAACTTGGATATATTGTTGGATACTAGGAGGGGAGGAACCCTATTGAATTTGGAGGAGGTAGGTCAAAGGTCAAGGTCACGGTGAACGAAAATAGACTAGAAATTTCAGGAAAATTTGGTTTCCGGATGATAACTCAAAAAGTCACCCAATTTAAATGAAACTTGGATATATTGAACAGATATATCATGATAAGGAGGGGTATTTGCCAAAAATACAAGTCTCGGGGCGGCAAAATTTCCCGAGCCTGAAAGGCGAGGGAAATTTAGACCCAAGACATGTATTTTTGGCAAATACCCCGACTTATCATGATATATCTGTTTAATTACACTGAATGTCTCTATCATTAAAGCGCACAGATGACTCCGGGACAAATACCACGGTGGGGTGGTATTTGCCAAAAAATACAACGGCTATTAACCAATCAGGATGCAGCTTACTTACATAAGGTGTAATTATGTTGGATACTAGCAGGGGAGGAACCTTATTGATTTTAGAGGACGTAGGTCAAAGGTCAAGGTCAGTGAAGGTCACAGTGACTGAAAACATATTTATATATTGAAATGTCAAGACATGAAACTAGAAAATAGACCTTCTTGAATTCTTAGAATTTTGGATATTAGGTGGGAAAGAAAATAAATAGACAATTTTAGAAATATTCAGGTCTTCACAATAACTTGGTCACATAATATTTGAAGTTGCAACTCGGCTTGTGCACCCTGGTGCCATTTAGATTTTTTTAATATTTATTTTTTGTAGAATGTTAGATAAACAAATTATAAATAGAGATATGATGGTACAACATTCTTGTATCAGGTCTCGTCGGTTGAATGATTCGCATCACTACTCGTCGCTGACGCGACTTGTAGTGATACAGCTCATTCAACAGACTCGATGTTGTACCATCACACTATATATATAATGTATATGTACGCACATCATTGATGGTAGTTAAGTATCCCTGCAATAAAGGTTACTGTGACCGTGAGCTTTAACAACACCAAGTTTGGAATCTTCGATTACCTGTCTTTTATCCTGCATATGTATATTGTGTATATAGTTTATGAATTTTTGAATGTAGTTTTTTTCTGTGTATTGATTTTTAATTACAATTTGAAGAAAAACTGATACCAATAATAAATGCACACATTTTAAAATTTTCAATTTACTGTAAAAGAATCGTACAGAATTGACATGACTTTAAAGACAATGTATAATGAATCTCTGAAACATTTTTTTTCAAGATCTTTAACAAAGCGCTAAATATGTTAATCCAGCCACTAATAGACCCCTACACCCCAATTATCTTATATTTTATTTTTCTAGTAATGGTATTTTCATACCCCAAGACCACTTTTGACAAACTGGACTTTTCTCTATCTGTAGACATTAATAGGATCTTGCATAAGATCAAATTAAAGATCGGGATATCTTTCACAAGTGTGAGAAATTTCGTCTTTTCTCGAGTTGAACATAGAGAAGCGAGAGGAAAAGACGTGGAATTTCTCAGATTAGTGAAAGATATCCCGGTCTTTAATTTTGATCGAATGCAAGTTCCTATTTCTTCCGTAAAATACGTCAACAAACATCTTGAAACCTATACTATGAGAGAAACGTCGTCGCCATTTGAGTGTACCTTACACCATGACGTCAGGCGTTTTATGACGTTACGTTACGATTGTTGTATCACAAAAATGATCACTAATGGTTAGTCATTTACCCATGGGAGACGAGGTCGCGTGTATCGATCTCACATTGGTCGTCTCACACTGTAAAACATCATTTACGGAAGAAAATTGTCCATCCCCACTGGGACTAATATAATTATATTAGTCCCAGCCCACTGGGACTAATATAATTATATTAGTCCCAGATCCACATAAAAGGTACATGGTTTGTCATATTTTCTGCATGAAAGTTTTCATTTTGGAGATCACATTTATACATAAATTATAGATATTTACCCCAATGTAAGGATTTTTATTTTTGTGCAATATCAAGAAATTCGGAAATCGATTAACTTTAAAAGCTATGTTTCTCATATTCAAAAACCTTCGGTATTTTGACATTCATATAAGCAGGTAAAAAGATAGCCAAGAACGCTTCTTATAAGCAGGTAAAAGATAGCCAAAAACGCTTCTTATAAGCAGGTAAAAAGATAGCCAAGAACGCTTCTTATAAGCAGGTAAAAAGATAGCAAAGAACGCTCACTGTAGACATGCCATTTCCAGCCAGTCATTAACCTTATTTGATAAAACGGAACCAAAATATGACAGGGAACGAAAACAAAAATAACTAGATTTGCAATTGCAAGCAATAGCTGATGTCGCGCCTGACAGCCAATTCGATGATCCCATCTTGTTCGCAGTGTCAAAATCTACCTAGAAATTAATTTTCGTTGAAATCGGACAAATTTTAGATTTTTACGCATTTAGGCGGCCATCTTGGAAATGACGGCCATTTTGAATTTTTTTCTGCATGAATTCCTTCCTCTCATCTAGTTGAACATTGAAGCAAAATATGAACAATTTCTTCAAAGCTGTTTCTGAGATATTAAATCTTCAACGTTTTAATGTAACATAGCGGCCATCTTTATAATGGCGGCCATTTTGAAAATTTTTGATGGTGCATGCACATCTTCTCATGGTGGTCCAACTTTATGCCAAGTATGACTGAATTCTGTCTAGGCATCTTTGAGGAAATAGGCGGACAAAATCCGTGGAAGAAAGAAAGAATAATGAAAAATAATAACAAAGAAACGGACCAAAAACAATATGTCGTCCCGACTACGTCTGAGGCGACATAATAAAGTTTGTCCCCTTGTTATGCATAGTTACAGCGACCTTATTTTGTCTCAATACTGACCTAACTCAACAGATCAATGCACAGGCCTACCACTCTATAAATATTATATTTAATCGGATACAAATTTCTAGGACCCCAGGACATCACAAGGCAAGTTTTATAATTGTCCGTTTGTTATGTTTAGCATTAAACAGTAAATTTCTGTCCGTAATTGTAAATAATAAAAATCTGAAATTTTGTCAACGCTATGTAAAATAATATGCCACAAAAACGACAAAACAATGACGGAGAACAAAACACTTAACGTCCAGTCCACAAATAAAACAATTTACTGATGCATTTTGTATTTTGAGTAAGTACAAGACGGATATTTACTGAATTTCACTCCAACAAGTGAAAACTACCATTACGAGGGGGGGACGGGGTGTGAATTTCTTCTCCCCACCCCTTGCTACTTTCCATCCGCTTCTCCTTTCTCCCAGTCTCCCTATCATTTTCTTTTCTCCTTTTCTTCTTTCTCCCATCACCTTTCTCAATCCTCCTCTCAAGGACGTTTAATGATCACGAGTCCTTCCCTCGCTCCTCTTCCTGCCATTTTTTTATCCCGGTTTCCCTTATCTCTGTCTGCACCGTCATTATCTTAACATATCTGGCTCGATAGGGTTTGATCAATGTTGTCGTTCATATTCAAATCAATCTAACTTTTGAACTAACGGTTCTTATAAGCAGGTAAAAAGATAGCAAAGAACGCTCACTGTAGACATGCCATTTTCCAGCCAGTCATTAACCTTATTTGATAAAACGGAACCAAAATATGACAGGGAACGAAAACAAAAATAATAAAGTTTGTCTCCTTGTTATGCATAGTTACAGCGACCTTATTTTGTCTCAATGCTGACCTAACTCAACAGATCAATGCGCAGGCCTACAACTCTATAAATATTATATTTAATCGGATACAAATTAGGTTTCTAGGACCCCATGACACCACAAGGCAAGTTTTATAATTGTCCGTTTGTTATGTTTAGGATTAAACAGTAAATTTCTGTCCGTAATTGTACATAATAAAAATCTGAAATTTTGTCAATGCTATGTAAAATAATATGCCACAAAAACGACAAAACAATTTACGAAGAACAAAACACTTAACGTCCAGTCCACAAATAAAACAATTTACTGATGCATTTTGTATTTAGAGTAAGTACAAGACGGACATTTACTGAATTTCACTCCCAACAAGTGAAAACTACCATTACGAGGGGGAGGGGGGGACGGGGTGTAAATTTCTTCTCCCCACCCCTTGCTACTTTCCATGCTTCTCCTTTCTCCCAGTCTCCCTATCATTTTCTTTTCTCCTTTTCTTCTTTCTCCCATCACCTTTCTCAATCCTCCTCTCAAGGACGTTTAATGATTACGAGTCCTTCCCTCGCTCCTCTTCCCGCCATTTTTTTTATCCCGGTTTCCCTTACCTCTGTCTGCACCGTCATTATCTTAACATATCTGGCTCGATGGAGTTTGATCAATGTTGTCGTTCATATTCAAATCAATCTAACTTGCTTTCTCCTTTTTAAAACATTTTTGACATGTTTTATCATGTAACTTTATGAAGACTCTTTTTGGGTTGTTAAATTTTGGCAGTGCGATGGTATACTTTACCTGAAAAAAGATCAACCGTTCTTTTGTGGACGTCATAATTGACAATGTTCGTTTGTGTGTTGGTAGAAGCCCTCGTTTATATATTTGATATTATCTGCACTGATGAGATATAAGTTGTCGAAATGCGCATATGCAGAAAATAAATTAACAGTAATTTCGGTATTTTGTTATTTTTTACCACTGGGCCGATACCTCTGCTGCTGGACTATTAGTCCCCGAGGGTATTCACCAACCCAGTAGTCAGTACTTCGGTACTGGCCCGAAAACCGACTTTATTGAAATATGCAATATCTAAATTTACAAAATTTTGTTTAAAATTAAGGAGTATCTCCCTCATGCATAGCTCTGTCTTTACCTGAATTTTGGCTTTCTATTTAAATCCTTTTGGTTATTTGTTCTCTATCAGCCTTTTCACGTTTTTCGGTTATTGGACTTCCAAATGTTTTGGTATTATCTGCACTGATCGGATGAGACATACGTTGTCGAAAGGCGCATATGCAGAAAATAAATTAACAGTATTAAACTTCGGTATTTTGTTATTATTTACTTATGTTCAGCACATAGAATGCTACCTTTAAAACTTACGTTTAAATAGACGTCTATAGCTTATCATTTTCGAATCAATAAGGAAACGACGTGTCTATTTATTTTCATTTACTTTTGCTGTTTGTGGTGAAATATACAGTATTCAAGTCAGAGTATCCCGAGTTCCTATAGTTATTCTCTTTTGTCATTTGTTTCTCTTTGTGTTTTTCTAGCGCGGTTTACTTGTGGATTCTGGCATGTGATTGTAATTTTCGGCCACTACATGTATTTACTTTATAATGTAGACACATGCATTAATCAAAGACTTTGATCCTAGTAAAGTAATTTATACAATTTTATATTGATTTCAAAAAGCTTTTAAGCCTTCGCATTTTGTATTTGCCAACATTACCAATCAAAATGTACAATGTGTGGGTACCCATAATCTGGCTAAACACTACCGATAGCTCTTGCTATTCCCGGTACCAAATCTGGCTATCCCGAGTTCCTTTCGTTTACTACGTTTGTCATTTGTCTTTGTAATGTTTTTGTGCAGTTCCTTGGTAGATTGTAGCATGTGATTGTAATTTTTTGCCATTGTAGGTGTTTCCCGTTATTTTCTGTTCTTCAAGAAAACTCATTGTATTTTTGGGACATTCCCTCTCTGTCTTTCCTGAGCATGCCTGGCAAATGATTGACAATGATGAGATATTTCATTTATTCATATTAACCAAACACTATACTACTGTATGATGGTGTACAATGACCACAAAAGGCTGCACAGTAATCATGTGAAAATGGATTAGCACATATATTACTTGTATTCAGGATCTTACAGTTGACACCTGGAAGGTCATGGCATGGTTCTGTAATTAAAAAGAATATGTCCGTCTTTCAATTTGCAATAAAAAACTGAATTGCAAAATGCAATGGTAAATGTTTCACTTTATTTTTGACCTAATTTTTCATATTTGTGGAATGCAAATATTGAGATCGTGCTTGAGTAATTATTATTATTATTTTTTTTTTTGTTAATTTTGATTCAGTGCGATTTATCTGAAACAAAGCTAATACGTGAATGCAAACACAACAAACCTTTACAACAATGTGGAAAGTATTCATTATCCATACCCTTTTATTTCAGCATTTTTTAAATTTTTCTCAAACATTGAAAAGCGATAGGTATATTTTGATGTCTAAGCCTAATGTTCGATGGCTAAAACTGGCATTAAATATACCCCCAAACTTTGTTTGCGGGGGGTATAATTATTGTTACAGTTTACTGTAAAAGGGGAAATTTTCGCAAGGGGGTTATTTTCGCTAATTTTGCAATTGGCACATATCAACGAAATTTCTCCTCGCGTAAATTTATTTTCATTACAAACGTAACGAAACGTTAGTGAAATTCTCGAAACCCAAATATAACATCGCAGAGAAGTGAAGGAATCAAAACAGTGAAATTTAAACCACGCGAAAATCATCCCTTTTTACAGTATTTATGGATTGTTGCTAACTTCTTCTTGTCAATATCTTTCATATTACCGGGAAAGACATTCTACGAGTGAATAACAACTTTGCCTGGATATATTTTATTTTGGTCTGAAGTTTGGTTATAATGAGTCGTGATAAAACGCTATTCTTAAGCCAACTCCCTCCATCGTAGTTTTGTCCTTAGCTATATTTGAAATAACTGATTATTCGGATTTCGTTTGGTTTTATGCACTTTAAACATTTTTCAAAATTATGGATTTCCTTTGTTTGGATTCTAGTGCTGCTGATGAGGAATTAATTTCCGAAATGGCCATACAGCTCATTAAAATTATTGCAGTTTGAGTTATCATATGTGTTATGGTCTTATGTTCATTTACTCCATATCCTTTCGTAAAATATTGTGTCAAACTTTATCCCACTGTGGATGAAAAATGTCGATTAAAATAGTTATGACTTGTGTAGAGTAAGTAATTTTTGTCTTGCCCGCGACAAAAAGTCGCGAAAGTGAGACTTATGGATAGCGTTTCCGGCGGCGACGGTGGCGGTGGCGGCGTCAACAATTGCTGACTTTTGTGAATTAACAAGCTTTTGTTAGTTCTAGGTGCATAGTATTTGATGTGCCGTTGCATTATTATGGGTACAACTCAAATCCCTACATAGTTTATGGCCCTGGACCCTTAGTCACGCATGAACAGACACTTTAAGTTTTTAGCAAGCAGTTTGTACAGCCTTTACCAGAAGTCCTAGCCACTTGATATTTCTTCTAAAGGACAATTTTATGCAACCTTAGCAAAATATTGAATTAGAAAAATATTTATGAAAATTATCAGAAAGTAGCCGTATTTGGATTACAAAACTCCGGCTGTCAAACCTAAGAATACCGATAAAAACAGGTCGTTGGTAGAACATTCCAGTAAATGAAAGAGTATGTCAACTAGAGGCTCATATGAGCATGTATCGCTCACCTGGTGACTGGTTTTATTCACTGTCACCAAGAAACCATCCATCATTATCCATACTTTACATTAGTTCACTAGATGTTACAGTTTCTGAGAGGATATTCAAACATTGTTGCCATCCTGGATGATCATACAATTTAAGTCACAAGCTTTGAATGAAACCACCCAAGGACTCTTGTGACCAAGTTTGGTTCCCATTGACTCAGTAGTTTCAAAGAAGATCTTTAAATGCATTTCACATAGGGTCACTATGTTTCCTCCTGGCAGTCATCTTGGATGGGGTATGAAAATAAAAATCACAACCTTTGAATGGGACCACCAACAGAATTTTGTGACCAAATTTGTTCCAATTGGGTCAGTAGTTTCAGAGAAGAAGATCTTTGAATGCATTTCACATAGGGTCACTATGTAAAACTATGTTTTCTCCTGGCGGCCATCTTGGATGAAGTGTGAACATAAAAATCACAAACTGTAAATGGGACCACCAATGGACTATTGTGACCAAGTTCGGTTCCAATTGGCTTAGTTGTTTCAGAGAAGAAGATCTTTGAATGCATTTTAAAAAGGGTCCTTATGTTAAACTATGTTCATCACTGGCGGCCATCTTGGATGAGGTACCAACATAAAAATCACAAACTTTGAAGTGGATCACCAATAGACAATTATGACCAAATTTGGTTCAAATTGGCTACGTAGTTTCAGAGAAAAAGATCTTTGAATGAGTTTTCCATAGGGTCCATATGTAAACTATGCTCTCAACTGGCGTCCATCTTTTTTGAGATATGAACATGCTGGACATGTGTAGAAATTGTAGTCATTGATAAGCTTAACACATTTGCAATTCAAACTTAACCTCAATCGCAAACAGTTTTTTAAATAAAAGTAAAAACGTATAAAGATCGTGAAAATTCAAAGAAAAAGGGGCTATAGCTCCTATATGGGTCATCAGATTTTCTTCAAAATAGCAGGACATGTAGATCTTATTATGTTGACCATTTTTTTATTTGAATTTCACCCCTATCTTCTATCATTATCAATATATAAGACGAAAAGTAACCAAAAAAAAAACCCGGCAATTTCGCGTAAAAGGGGCAATAATCCAAGATGGTTTATCGGATATTCGTAAAAATTTCAGGTCAGGTAGATTTCATCATGCTGATAATTTTCACCCTTGTCAGATTTTTGATATCTGTAAAGGTTGTTGAGTTATTTGCAAAAAACAGCAATTTACCCCTATGTTTTATTTCTAGTAACACTGGCCATGTTGTTGGATCTATGGACATAAAAATCACAAACTTGAAAGTGCATACCCTGGTAAATATTCAAGCCAAGTTTGGTAAGGATTGGCCCGGTAGTGTCAGAGTAGAAGATCTTTGAAAAAAGTTAACGGACGGACCGACGACGGACGACTGACGGAAGGACGGACGACGAGTGATAGCAAAAGCTCACATGGCCTTTGGCCAGTCGAGCTAAAAATGTCACGAAAATATTGGTGACGAAGTTCATTATTTGTTTATTTGTAAGTCCCCCGATATAGTTAACCTTAAATCTCGTTTCATACCTAATTATTACACAAACAGTCCTACAAAACAAAAACTTACTGGTTTATTTTCTTTTTGTAACACAACACTATATAATAAATTGTCCTTATATGTAAGATAACTTGTGCTTTGTTGTAACATGTTAAAACTTAAATGTATTTATCACAATGTAATTTGGTACGAATTGTTGTTTTTGTAAATTTATATCTGCTCTGTTCATTCCTTCTAAAAAATGTATTGTTTGTATGCCTCATGTTACACATGTAAAGTGTCTGATCGTGATAATAATAAAATCTTGAAATCTTGATATTTGACATGCAGTTGTGTCTTGAGGAGTTCTTACTGATTCCACACCCCGACGGTGGTCCTAGTCCCTTAGTCATGCATTAGTGATCCTATCTAACTTAACTTGTGGCTTCTGCAGTAGATCAATGTGATAATTTAAGCGATGCAATGGGTGGATGAGACATATCCTGTGTCTACAATTATGCTGCTTGATAATTAAGTGTTGTTTATTTGTAAACCTGACGAGCTCACGATTTCAGTTTACCTTAACACTGACAGGAGCAAAATTCCAAGGGAATACGTAACAATACCTCAACCCAAGTTAATGCCAATATAAAGTAAATAAATATGCTTTGTATTTGGTCGTTCTAACCTGGAGATGGGGTGTTGTCTCCTTGACATTTACCAAATTCTCTTTGTTTTGTCATATTTAAATCTTTAGATAAATATAAAACCCGTATTCTTATTTGAGTATTTTATAACTTGGCTAAATTGTGAGAACCTTTACCTTTTGGCAAAGATATGCTTGTTCTGTGAACGTCAGTACTAGATAGTATAGTGGTAGCTTCCGTTGTCGCTGATTTAGTTGTTGGTGATGTAGGGACAGTAGTAAACATTTCCGAAGTGGTTGGAATTGATGTCGGAACATTTGCTAATATTTTTGGAGATGCTACTGTAGATGTAGGGATAGTTGTTAATATGTGCCCAGTTGTTGTGGTAGATGCTGGCTCAGTTGTTAAAAGCAATGACGTTGTAAGTTGAGGGCCTAAACAATAGATAAGGTAATAAAAAATAAAAAGAAATAATAAAAGTTTTAATTAAAGCTTAATTAAAGTCGGCAAGTCAAGTAACAATAGAACATCAGCTCTTTAGAGCTTTTGGACCGATATAAAAATGTGCAAAATGGGCAAAGCAACATACAAATGATATGCGCAATTCGTTCGACATAATTTTAATAAGTCTATTTAAAAATAAACGGTTTATTAAAATTTAAAAGACAAAGATAAAAATTTCATTATAAACAGTTATTAGCTGCTAGGTGTTAGTTAACAAAAACAGTGTAGTCTTTATTCGGATTTAATTTCTTACTGAAGTCAGTAGTCATAAGGATTTCATTAGATTCGAATGAATTCTAATATTTACAACATTAAATGAGCGTTTAGTTTCTCAAAGGCTATATTTTCGGCTTCGGTGTTCTCTTAAGCGATTATCTATAAATTTGATCAATTTCCCCACGTAAATAATTAATATGGAGCACAAAAAATGCAAATGAGGCAAAGTTAATACAAATACATGATAAACAGAAGCAACGGTACAACGTTTTTATTTAAGAATTGAATGCATTATTTTGAAGTTTCATTGGGATATGAAAGGGTCGACCGAAGCACATTTTTAATGAAGCGCGGTAGCGCTTCATGTTGAAAATGTGCACCCGGTCAACCCTTTCATAGTCTCTGTGAAACTTCAAAATAATGCATTCAATTCTTATAATTACATTTTAAACCCGAAATATAAAAAAAAACAACTTTATTTACAGGGAAGTACATCATGTACATTGGGATTCTATTTTTACAAATTCATCCGCCACGTGAACACGTGGTCAAATGTGTTTCATGGGAATTGCAACTTCACATTGATATGCCACGTGATCGATGTTCACCTATCAAATTGACGGAATTCAAATGAATATTCATGAAATGTAATTATTTATCTAGAAGACACGATGACGCATTCAATAATAAGCTTTCTTCAAATCTCGTAGTAAGCAATGAAGGGATATGGAGTAAATGTACATGAGACAAAGTCTCTCGAAATAAATGGTAAAAGTTCAAGACGGGTCCTAGCAATGGTTTGGGCGGAATTCATTGATAATGTACATCTGTGTCTTTGTTTAATCTATAGAAACGGAATCTTCAACAAATCCACGTGCCAAGTATTCTTACAATCGCTGTCATCTTTTTCTCGATTTAAAGTCTAATACAATAAAATTACAACACAAAAACAACCAGACAACACTCACTGATTCAATTACAAGAAAACGCGGAAAAATAAAATCATGGAATAAAGTCGCTACACTATGCGCAGCTGAGTAGAATAACATTTGGAAATTACAAAATAAAAATGCCAAATTTTGAAAGTATGATGTATTATTATATAGATAGCGGTGATTTATCGAGTTTTCTTAATCAAATAAATAACATATTTTCACTCAGTGAAATAAACAATTTATTTTCATTCTAGGAAATGACGTCACATAATTATCGTCAATGTAAACACATGGCGCATTGATATTAAAAAGATAATCCCCCAGAAAATTTTTATAGATTTCAAAATCTATATAATAATAAGTATAACTAATCAACCGTGATGAATATCAATAATAATGTCACTCGTGTCGAACAACGCAAAGGATTAAACTCGTTTTTGAACAAGTTCCAAAACTCGTTTAATCCTGCGTTGTTCGGCACTCGTGACATTAATATTATTGATATTCATCACGGTCGATTAGTTATACTATAAGTATCCATATGAGAAATTATCTCAAGAAAAGGTACAATATGCATGAGTAGTGAAATCATTTCTGCACCTACACAAGACGGATATACGAAATGCAAAAGCTACCCCAGTACGACAATTTCAATAATAGATGTATTTTAGACAGAAAACGTATCTTGTGACAAACAGCAACTTATTTTTTATTCCATTACTATGGTCGTAATTATTCTTTGGGCAACTGTAGAATTTTCCAAAAACCAGTTTACGTAGTTGATAATGGAAATGAATTTTAAGTATTTAAATGAAGCTGATACAGTATACTCAACAAGTGGAGTAAGTTAGATGTGGATTTTAAAAACTCAAAACATTTATTAGAATATCTACCTAACTCAGCCATGGCAACCGTGTCAAAACATTTGATTTTTCTACTCTCTACTCTTCCTCACGATAAACTAAAGTCAGTACTCAGGAATTCGTTCTGTACGTAGATATTCATAATTAGTGATGGGTAAAGATGGGGCCTATTTCGTTAAGCAACACACTGATTCGCACAAAAAGTATACAGAGGAAGATGTCATCGCAATGCTTCAATTCTTGATTGATAACATATTTGTAAAATTGTGAGGACAAGTTTTCCAGCAGACAATAGGGATACCTATGGGGACTAATTGTGCGCCACTTTTAGCAGATTTGTTTCTTTATTCATATAAAGCCAGGTTTATGCAGGGGTAGTTCAGAAAAGGCATTAAATTAGCCAAATCCTTTAATTTCAGTTTCAGTTTATGTATATTAGATGATGTTCTTTCATAGAACAATCCTAAATTTAAGGATAACCTTCATCTGATATACCCAAATGAACTCGAAATTGAAAAGACCACTGATACACCATCACCCGCATCATACCTGGATCTATACCTCTACATTGACAACTCTGGAAGTCTGAAAACAAATCTATACGACAAGCGAGATGATTTCGACTCTCCAATAGTGAACTCCCCGTTTTTGAGCAGTAATATTCCCACTTCTCCGGCATATGGCGTGTATATTTCACAACTCATTCGCTATTGCAGTGCCTGTAGTTTGTACAGCGATTGTGTCAACAGAGCGAAAACTTATACATGAAGGGAATGTTCAGTCACTGTTGCAATTGTCACTACAGAGGTTTTACTGTCGTCAACACGGTTTGACAGACCGTTACAATGTTGTTACCGGACTGACTAACACCGACTGTGACAAAATAGGACTTTTCACTGGCAGTGTGACGGTTGCCACGAGTAGCGCAGATCATGCTTACCCTTCCGGAGCACCTGATGATGCCTCAGTTTTTATTGGGGTTCAAACTGTTAGTGCTTTAGTTTTGAGGCGTTCTTGTTCATTTTTAATTATTTGTTTTGTCTTTGTCATACTGTCTCAATTTATGTAAATTGTAGTGATTTTAGAATTCCCCCTTTCCTCGTTATTGCTTAGGTATTCGTCTGCCGATGTATTCACATCAAGAATGCCATAACTTTAGTTTTCAAGATAATGTAAATGAGTTATTCAATTATGCAATAGACGCTCTACCAAAGTTTGGGGACAAATTTGACGATAGCTAGAATCCATTTTTTCTAATGTGAATCTTTTAAAGGACAGCGACATTAAAAGTAATAGGGCCGCCTCATCATAAATATATTTTTTTTGTCTTCATGACCCATAATTAGAAATAATAGATCAAACCTGAATAAACATAAACACATTCCTGATTCCAACAGTCACAAAGTGCTTTGAGGTCATCTCGACGCTTCGAACATGGTACAAACTGGCTCAAAACCTAAAATTAAAATCACCACATGATTATAATATAGGCTCAGCCATGTCGTATGGGCCTTGCTTGTTTACTTTTGGAATCAATTCTATTATCGGTTACAAAAAGCTGTCAAATTTGGTGCATCAATTTATACGGAATACCTTTGACAGTTTGCAATTTTTAAATGTGAAAGTCTATGTGCGGAGTCTTAATCTGCATCCTAATAATATGAAGATTTTGAAAGCCCTCATGATAATTTTAGTAAAAGGTTGATTTTATTGGAGAACTACGGAGGAATAACGCAAAAAAATCCGGGATAAGAAATTGGGAAAAAAAATATGAAGCAGGAGAAATTACAGGGATGGCATATAAGGAACCAAAATATCTGGCATGGACCGGACTTGCTGCAAGTGAAATAATGTACTCCAAGTGAAATAATGTACTCAAATAATGCATAAAAATATATCCATGATTAAATGTTAATTCCAAGTAAATGGTTGCTCCCTAAATGCGCAATTTTAATATCCATAAAAAGAACTACGTACCAGCTCTTTGCAAAATCCTATAAATGAAGCATCACTTTTTCTCACAATTCGGCAAATCTGAAATGCAGCAACATTTAATAAAATAATTCAGGGATTACTTATTTTATTTTGAAGCAAAATATTTTTCATTTAAGAATTAATTTTTGCAGCGAAATTGTCAAAACAAAAAAAAAATATCTTCAGCTTTTACTGAGTTTGCATACTGTTTGGAAATGAAATTACTTACTAGCTTTACTGTAACATTTCACTATGTAATGACTGAACGCATTGTCAGTAGATTTTATGTTTGTTCACGATCTCACATTCATTGGCCAAATAAGACATCGATATGACAATTTTCCATAATTAGCAATGAATTCTGCTCAAAACGATACTAGGAGTCGTCTTGGACTTACTATGAGTTATGAGCAAAGCTCATTGTTGAAGGTATCATATTGACTTCAATATGAAGAACAACAATAAAAGCAATATTCCATTTCTTGTTTTCACCATGTAATTATAGAGACTTTGTCTCATGTGCATTTACTCAATATCCTGTCATTGTTAGGGGGTGACCATTTGATTTTCATGGAAGGGCTTGGACGATTTAGTAAATAAACAATTTACTCTTGGTGCCAGTGAAAATAAATACATGTAATCTAATCCTAATCGTCATGAAAAAAAAATGATTTAATTTTGATTTGAAATTTTTTTTTTTGTTGCAAATGCATAAAATAATTTGATATGACATTTGGAGAAAATAAATAATTTGTTCCAGATTTTCATGAAAATAAATAATTTTTTAGGCAAAAATCGCCAAAGCGGTTCCCTAAAAATCAAATGGTCGTCCCCTTATGCTAAGCTTGTTTAACATAAGCGGTTCAGACTATTGATAACCTATTACCGAAGTTAATGTACAGATGGCAATTTCGACACATTTTGTCTCCTTTGTACAAGTCAATCAAAACATTTGGAAGACAGTAAACCACAAAATGTAACTGATAGAGATCCGACAGAATCAAACGGAACAAAAACGTACAATAGATGTACCTGACTGGATAAGCAAGTCGTCTCAAAACACTTTATCCCTAAAATAAAACAAAACGCGTTTAAATGAATTTATCTTTTCTGTGGAAATTGCAAGGTATTATACAAGCCTGTTCACGCAGTTCAAAACTTAATCCGGATCAACTTAATCTGAATTTAATCCAAAATACAGGTAAAGAAATGTAAAATTAAGTGCATATATAACAGTTCATATGACATAATTTCCATGTCTATAATTATAGATCATTATATATATCAACATTGCTCTTATGATTTCGACTGCTTTTTTCATTTAAGAATATGCGTTGAATTATGATTTTAATCTTATAATAAAATTTTTCAGCATAGGGACCCAGTTAACAAAGAGGTTAAGGATGTCACTTTACCTGTTCAATTACAGCATCCTATACCTCATTATAATAAGATCATGCCCGTTTTGTAAACTACAAAGAGGCGCAAAATCTGCAACTTTACATGATAAGGTATGTCAATTACCTTTCCCAAGTCGATAGGTCATTCCGATTACTCTGACTTCCCCCACAACTTAAACTGACCGCCACGATATAACTGAAATACTGCTGAAAGTGATGTTAAACTCATTGCACACCACGGGGGTTCGTTGCAAACAAACAAAAACATATTTAGCCTTATTTTTAATTAATTTTTTATGGCTTTCAAATTGTAGGTATGCATTCCTAACTTCATTCAAGCGTATAAGTATATTCGTTGTTTTAATTTGAAGAGACTTACGACTGGGAAGGGTAGAAGATGGTGTGACATATGTTGTTGGCGATAATTCAGATAATCTCGTTGACGTAACAGAAGTTGATGCCGATGTGGACTGAGTTTTTGCAGTTAACATCTTGTGCTGAAACACTAAATAACATATAATTTTAAAATACTTCATAAATATTGCACTTACTCCATCTTTGGAAGGAAATATTTACTAGCATTTATGGCGTTAAAAAAGTACATCTGCACATCATGAGGAACATTCGTAACAAATATGAAAGTAATCTGTTCAGTACCTATAACGGAATAATATTTTGTTAGTTTAATATTTTATTGAAAAACAAAACGGTCCCGTAACGCCTATAAAAAGTTGTTGATCTATTCAGCGCTTAAGAATGTCAATCTACATATCATGAGTAACGATCGTACTAAATATGAACCAAACATATGAAAGCAATTTGTCATGTGATGTCAGAGGAGTTTCTTTTGCAAGAATTTGGTTGACGGACGACCGAATGGGCATAAACAGTAATCCTTTTGTAACTTTGTTTCTTGAGTTACTAACAAATTATTGACATTGTACTCAACTTTACTCTTCTATCGATTATATTTTCCCCAATTTTTCTATTTCATGCATTAAAAGATAGAACACATCATAACTGAAAAGATGTTACGAATCCAATGCCAAAATCAGTCAATATATTTGCATGTTTTATTGCACAAAGTATATAAATTTAAGTATCACAAAGTCATATTTACACATATCCCGGACACATTCTGGTGTAGTGCAATGGCAACCATGGATTAAATCTTTGAATGTTTTACATGCTGGTGGTAGCTATCAAATAAAATAATATATGGAAGACCAACAACCCAATTATGATGAGAGCTTATACACAGCTTTTAATATCATAAATCAAATAAAAAACCAAATATGCCAATTCGTAATCTTTATTGCATCAAAACGATAATTTTCTATTTTTTTCTATTTTGTAAAATTTTACAGGATTTGTAAATTTCATTGTAGTTCATTGAATACATCGTTTTATGGACTTCCGAATGTTTTGGTTTGATTTGCACTGATGAGACATAAGTTGTCGAAATGCGCATACGCAGAAAATAAATTCATTTATTAAAAACCTGTTATTTTTTTAATCCTGGGCCGACTTGAAGTCGGGAAGATATGAGAACAATTTTGTAAACTGAATTTTGATTGGTTAGTCATTTCGAGACATTGGCAACTGGGTAACACTTGCAAAACAGAGGGTTCCTAGAGTTTGACTCTTCAATGTGCAGGTAAAAAATTCGAACAATCAGACTTGATTATTTACAAACGACTTAATAAGGGGAACATACTTCCAGTACTAGGGTCGAACCCGAGTCTCTATCAAGTTGTGTTCATTTGGGACTCGGGACCATACCAGAGTTCCAACTGAGGTCGGTCCTGGAGTATATTTTCACAATTTCAACAATAGTTTTATGTTTTCCCATTGGAAAAGTGTGTAAAAACTTACATTCTAAGAATCGCTTCAATTTGTTTAAACTGATGTGAGTTCGCGCCCGCGAGTTTGTACATTACAAAAAAGGTCACATGACTTACAATCGTAAGTGATAAGGTATGTAAGTTACCTGTCCAGGGTAGGTAGTTCTCTCCGGGCACGCTGGCTTCATCCACCACTAAAACTGACCGTCATGAAATAGCCAAAATACTGCTGAATGTGACGTTAAACCCCATATCAATCAATAAATCAATCAATATGTTTAAAATCTCTTAAAGCAGCATTTTTTGTTCGGATATGATTTGAAAAATAAGTAGCTGTATAATACTGAATATTAACAGTATTAAGTGATTGTGGTTTTCGGCCATTGTAGGTGTTTCTTGTTATCTTTCCTACATTATTCAAGACCTTGCAACAGCAGTTCTCAAAACATATGCAACTGAAAACAACAAGCAGTCAACTTTGACCCAACTTACTAATCTGAATGAAAGTAATAGATTTCTTTTGTAAACAATTGGTTAAAAACACAGTATGGATCAAGTTCTGTTAGATTTTCACTTTTTAAGGAGGTCAGGGAAGTTGAACTCAAAATGGATGACACATTTTTAAAATTTTCAGACCTAAACATGTCACTGTAAAAATTGTGAACCATTAATATTTAACTAGTGATGTAGGGTTCCATGTTTGGGACTCGTTGGGAAAATTGGACAATTTTATTAATGAAGTATATGCGGTTCGCACAATTATTTTTGATGAAAGGTTCTTTCATAAAAATAATTATATGTCGGTAAGAGTATATGTAGTTTCTTGTCATAAATCAATAGATATCAGTACATATTTTAGTGACAAAATGCTTAACAATTTTTGCTAGGTATAAATGGATAATGAATGACTTCCTTTGACATAAAGAAAGCAAACATTATCCTTTTATCGAAATGCGTATATACAGAAAATAAATAAACAGTAAATTGGTATTTTGTTTTTTCTTCTACATTCAGTTTTGCATAATTTTATTTTGACATGTGCATGCATATCTGCTCTTGTGTGCAAATAATGAATATGATTGCAATTGCATATGTGTGTATTTTGTATTTTGTGCCTTATATAGTAGAACTTCGATAAAAAATTACTAGATACAATGTTGCAACGTCTTAATTGTAGAAATGATTCTTAAGAACAAATAGTGGTAAAATTACATTTTCTTTTTTCCGAGACACCCCCACTGTCACCATATTTATTGCTACTTTGTGCAGGAGACATTTTGAAATAAACTTACAAGTAGTACCATGCACTTTCCACTAATCATACCCTGATTCTCATAAAGGCGGCAATACTGTATAGATAAAGATAAACGTTTTGCTATTACGAAAAAAGTACCAATATGCTAAGTACAAAGGTAGAAAAGTAGAAATGTATTTCTGAATATTAACAAAGTAAGTTGTATTATTATTACTTTGTAAGCTATTTAAAGAAGTTCTGACACAATTCTAAAACTAATTAATGTGAAAATTGCGTAAATTGGTCGATTATCCTTTTGTTGAATTTTATACATTTTATCATTTCATTTTATCATTTATACATTATATATTTTATACATTTTATCATTTCAGTTCGGTATTTAGTTATTCAAATATCTAAACAACTGTTTACAATTTATTTAATTTTATCTGACACTGATACTCTATTAATGTTGATGGGAAAAGTGATTGTTTTAATATGAATCTGAGTTACATATTACAGAGGGTGACACTTTACTATTTCTCACTAAAACATTGGTTACGCGCAAGTAAGTAGAGGTTAATGCCCGGGGGTTGATATATGTTCGTTTTCTTCAATAAATTTCAAAAATCGTCACAAATAATTAGATTACACAAAGATAATCGAGGAAAATAAATCCTGGTAAATCACTTCTAGTTTTGAGGTTTTGTGTAATTTTATCTCTAGACTAACAAGTGAAAAACTTACCTTTTGAGAATTACATATCTCAGTTATACAAAACACACTACCTAGAAAATAAATAATATTCAACTTTCCTTTTTTTCAATTTTATGACCCTGCTGCAAAGCAAATAATGTTACATCTTGGAAAGTGTTTCATTCTGCTACACATTTAACCAATAACAAATTTGAACATCAGATAAAATTGAGGTTTGTGTAGCCAAAAACCGATTTAACCCTAACGCTGCTATTTCCGGTACCAAGACCGGCTTTCCCGAGTTCCTATTGGTTGTCTTATTTGTTGTCGTTTTTTTTTCTTATGCAGATCTTAATACATTGTGGCATGTAAAGTGTTTTTCGGCCATCGTAGGTGTTTCCTGTTTTTACTTTTATTCTATAATTTCAGGACAAGGGAGAATTCCAAAATTCTTGCAATCTATGAGCATGTTTTAAATCATAGAATGCCATTGACTTTCTTTTCAATGTTGATGTCGAATTCGGGAGCGTTTTACGAATCATTCTGAAAATATATAGTAATACCCATGTTGTCATACGTCTAATGGTTCGATACTTATCAAGAATTTTCGAAATTTAAGTCCATTGTTATTGTTATTTGATTTTTGCAAACGGATGTCGTTATTATGAACTGTAGAATCTTAATCTTTTCAAAAGGATACATAATATTAACAGTGTTTCTAAAAGATAAATTGATATCATTGCTAGGCTTGTTTAGTAACATTTGCATGAAATATTTTCATATGCGTGTAAATTTGTTTCAATAATATAATGAAATCAATGATGAGCAAATTTCTTAACACATATACTAACAAATAACAAAATACCGCGGTTACTGTGAATTTAGGTTCTGCATATGCGCATTTCGACAACTTATGTCTTAGTGCAGATTAAATAAATTTTTTTAGAAATCCATGAACCGACATATGTGTAAAAGCTGATAAAGAACAAATTACCGATAGAGCCAAAATCAGATATATTAGTTGATATAGACATACTGGCATGGAACAGTAATTGCGGTCTCTAATGTCATATTGGGAAATTGATGTTGAATGCATAACATTCCTGGTTTTAGAGTGTGTTATATGTATGTATTGTATGGTCGTGAATTTTTGTAGTGAGAACGGAGGGTGTGAGTTATGTCCCTTTCCTGTGATTTGTAACTGTTATGTGACGTCATCTTTCTCTGCATTAATGTTAGTGATGGAATCTGATGTGTTTTTGTTTGTCAGCCGTTAATCGCAATAACCAGGCCTCAAGGAGCCGTTTTGAAGGCACTAACAGGTGGTAGTATTTGTTGTCGCACAATAACATAGCTGGTATAAAAGAAAAAAATATATTAACAACTAGTGTCAATGTGAAAACAGGTCTGTTACAATACAATGCGTTACAGTAAACAAGTGTACTTACCTGGTGCCAGAGTGGTGGAAGCTGTAAACACTAAAAGTATAAATATAGGTTACGCCAAAAGATCACGTCCATTACCATATTTTACCCACTAGAGAAAGGCAACTTTAAAATTTTAATTGCGATGCTTGCCGAGAATTTAAAATATTCAAGTTTAACTATCGAGAGTGGAAAAATATGGTAATAATCCGGATAAATCGTGTAATCTTTTTCTTTAATGGTAAATGATAAACACCGAGAATTACTTTCCGCATAGATTTGCAGGAAATAGCACAGGATTAAACATACGTTGAATATGATGATTTATCTAACGGGTCAAAACCGATATAAACTTGACATATCATTAGAGAAAAAGAATTATATCATCAAACACTTGTTCATTCTTGTTACTTAAATATCGACAATATTATAATATATAAACAAAATTAATTTAAAATGATTAAAAGTTGGAACACTGCATAATTCGGGACTTTCCTGCTATGAGCTATTGTGTTTTTATGATAGCCTCAGTATCAGTAAGGTACAACAGGACTTACTTCCTGAACCATTGGATAATAAATGCTGACATATCTAATGAACTTTCAAAACTTTGAATTTACCGTTAGGTATCAGGCGCAAATTGACAACTAGTAACAAGATTTTAATGTGCGAATTACAGACACCTTGAGCCCTACAGCATGTACAAAGTACATAAAAGACATTCCCATCTTTGCTCATTCATAAATGTGTCCGTCGAATAAATGTTTTTGACTTTTTAGTGAATCAATTTACTTGAATTGTGACAGAATATAAGCTCCAACATAATATTTGTTCCAAAGGACAAAATATTACATAAGATTTGTTCCACTGGATAATATTTGATCTTAACGGGATAAACTTCATGTAATATTTGCTCCCAAAGGAAGAAATATCATGCCTATGTTTATAATATTTGTTCCATTGGAACTTTTGTCAGAGATAACAAATATATGTTTACAGAATGTCCCATAATGATATGTTATATGGTCAGGTTTACTCTCCAGTCAGATTATTTATTACTGTCTTTATCGCCAAGCTGCAGTTATTGAATACCTTTGTTTTATGATTAGGTTGTTTAACGCAATATGGAACTCTCGAGATAGGAGCTCTTTTGTGTTTTCTGACTTATATGTAAGCTAGGAGAGAATACTGGTACCAGCCAGCATTCCTGTCGGGTTCACGTTTTCGCTCATTATTAGGATTACCTTTCATCCGGGCACGGTTAATATAAAAATAGAATTGTATCGATTAACCCGAAAGTTCCATATTAGTTATGCTCGATGCAGTGGTAGTACATACGTAAATTCATTTTTGATATTACACAGCAGAAAGGACTTGGAGATAAAAAAATAAATCGCACGGAGCAGTCAGAATTTGAATATTTAATAAACAATGAAGATTGACCAAAACTTATTTCGAGATAGGGGATGTCGACGATGTTCGGTACACATTGTACACATTTTAGTACTTTTTTCCAATAAATATTCAATAGCTAACTTATTTTTTAAAGACTCTTACCAGAAGCAGTTGTGGCTTTTCGATGTGCATAGTCCGTCACTAAATAAATAAACTTTTATACAACGTTTGATGAAACTATATTTTGTAGCGTCAAAAGTGATAAACATTAATACTAGCAATTCGTATAACAACCAGTTAGTGTTTTTGTTTTTTCATGTATGAATTTCTCTGTTTTCAAGCTAATTTTAGTTTCAAAAATCGTTACGTAACTGCAGCCAATCATAATCAGTTTCTCAATTGAGAAATCTTTGAAAAACAATTATTTCACAAAACGAAACTTTAATGAGTAATCCAGGTAGGACGATAAATCCTACTCTCCATCGTAAAATACTCAATCTACTTTTACTGAAGTACCATTTATCAGTAGCGGGTTATTTTTGCGATTTTTTTTTCTCCCATTTTCGAGGATGACCTAAAATCGTGAAAATGAATTCTGCGAACACTGTGTATATTCTTTCGCTGAGTATTGTGTATTTCTCTTCAAAAATCTGATACAACAAGTTAAAAACAAATTCAATTAATTTCTATTTATTCAAACATCGTTAATAGAATATATGAGATAATTGTATTGTCATCGTTATTAACTGCACAATTACCTGTATTATACAGAACATACTTTGCCTACCATAAAAAAAAAACAAAAAAAGGGAAAAAGAAAGAAGTTAAATATTTTTTTTACTGATATGCACATTTAGAAATTTTTTTTTACTGATATGCACATTTATCAAATTCGCTCGAACTTTTTTTTATCTTTTTTGTCAAGAATAATGTCAAACCATTCGTAATCCGCAAAAAATTGAAACGCTATAATTTTTGGCATACTTTTTACACATAAATCCGCTAAATTTTTGACCCACGAAAATAAACTGGTATCATTTCCAAGATTTGATTAGTGACTCTATGTCAAAACATATAAATTGTCAACCTCTATTGGCAATGACCCTCGGAGAGATTGTTTCCCTATGGCCTCTCAAAAGATTTACAACTTCTCCACTGGTTGCAAAGTCTTAACTTAACATTGAATGATATATTTATAGTACAGTGCTTTAATTCAAACGTTTCAATATAAAAATGAGTAGCTTCTTTTGAATTTCATACTTTTATCCCTTGTAATATAATCTTTTCATTTGACTTTTGGTCTCTTTATTTCTTACTTAACCTGCACCATAGCGACATAAATTATCTTGGTCTTTGTATAAAGAACTTATATTTTACCGGAACTTCGACATTTTATTATTTCTAACAGAGTTTTAACTTACATGCATTTGCAACACAATGATTCAACAAACAGTGACATCCTCCAGGATTAACAATATCGTTGTACGTTGTACATTGTGGTCCAACCTGTAAAGAGTTTCTAGTGTGCTGTATTTATATAGAGAGATATACTACAATATTCCGATTTACAGATGTAAGCCTGCTTTTGATTGGATGACGTTTCTTGAATGTCAACATATGTTTGGAAAACTGCCAGGTAATATAAGTTGTCATGGAAATTGACAACGTCATAACATGAAAACAACATGGTGAAAATGATCAGCGTAACATTTTTCGCAGATTTCATTTCACCAGGGCTGTTCATCGGAATATAAAGGTAATTCAGGTTACAAACGGGGTATATAACGTGACATACCCTGGATGTTTATTATATTTCCTTCGGCTTCTCCTCAGGAAATATAACTAAACATCCAGGGTGTGTCACGCTATATACCCCGTCTGAAACCTGAATAACATCTGAGGGGAAATTCCAAAATTAAAAATCCAAAAACACAGCATTTCATATCCAACAGGAATTAAGACAGCATCACAAAGAAAATGATGAAAACAGAAATACATGAAAAGGTATAAGTGCAGATATTTTGTTTACGGATAAAAAATGAAGAATCAGCAATTATTCAAAGATAACTTAAAGACATTTTGTGATTATACGTATATTTCTATCCAATCTATATTTCACGAAAGGATATGGAGTAAATGAACATGAGACCATAACACATGTGTTTACTCCAACTGCAATAATTTTAATGAGCTGTATGGCCATTTCGGAAATTAATTCCTCATCAGCAGCACTAGAACCCAAACAAAAGAAATCCATATTTNGCAGATTTCATTTCACCAGGGCTGTTCATCGGAATATAAAGGTAATTCAGGTTACAAACGGGGTATATAACGTGACATACCCTGGATGTTTATTAAATTTCCTTCGGCTTCTCCTCAGGAAATATAACTTAACATCCAGGGTGTGTCACGCTATATACCCCGTCTGAAACCTGAATAACATATAATGTAACAATCTGAGGGGAAATTCAAAAATTAAAAATCCAAAAACACAGCATTTCATATCCAACAGGAATTAAGACAGCATCACAAAGAAAATGATGAAAACAGAAATACATGAAGGTATAAGTGCAGATATTTTGTTTACGAATAAAAAATGAAGAATCAGCAATTATTCAAAGTTAACTTAAAGACATTTTGTGATTATACGTATATTTCTATCCAATCTATGTCCACATTGGATGAATGATCTGCTTAGGGTTTGTATAAAAAGTGTGTTAGCCTTTTCGTGATTGATCTTCCGGAGCACCTGATTATACTTCAGTTTTGGTAGGGGTTCAAACTGCTAGTGCTTTAGTTGTGTGGCGTTCTAGTTCATTTTTGTTTTGTCTTTGTCATACTGTCCCTTTTCGTGTTGGATGTGAATTGCCGTGATTTTGGATTTATGATTTTAGAATTCCCCCCTTTCCTTGTTTCCGTATTTGTTTGCCGATGTATTTGTTAAGCGTGGTTCGTGACTGTGGCTGTGAACAAACGTCAATGTTCGAAAATTTAAAATGTGATGCATTTGAGCATGTAAAGCAAAATGCTAAAGATGCAAAGATAACATTATATCTTTCAAATTTGAAGAAATTTATTACCGACACTGGTATAGATTGTTTGTTCACAGTTTAAACACTATATGAGAATGAGGTTTATAGATAATTTAAAACATTTTTCGTCATTAAAAAAAGCACAAAATATTGCAATAACTAGTTATTGTAGTTTTCCTTTTTTTCATGATTTTAATTTTGTTGCTCCTAGGTTGCAAATTGGTGTCTGGAAACACAACAACAAATATTGATGTATATTGGTTCTTTTTAGGTAGTAGATTGGTAAAGGGAGATAACTCTTTTGATCAGTAAGACGTTTGAAACAGTACTTTTAAAGCATTGATATGAAAAAAAAATTAAATCATATATTATGTTGATAAGAAGCTTAGAACATATTCATAAAAATGATAAAAACAAACGGTCAAGTGATCTTTTAGTGTAATGTACCTTAACCGGTGCACCTAATCTCACCCATGTTTTTATTGGGTCCGTGTTGTTCATCTTTGTGTGTGTGTGTGTCTTTTTTCTTTTCTGTGCCGTACCCATGTTGTGTCTGTGTTTTTTCTTTTTTTGTTTCTGATGTTGCCATTGTCCTTGGATTGTTCGTTTTGGATTGACGGTTCGGTTCTCACTTACTTCACCCCTTTAAAACACATATATTTCTTTTACCTTGAAAGGTCTGCAGTTTCCCATGGCTACAGATAAATGTTCATACAAATGACAGTAAGGCTGAAAATAAACAAATAAAAAAAACTTTTTTTTCGATTGTCTTAGATAGCATTAGGATAGAGACAGTGTAGGTCTTTCAATCGTTGAATCCAATTGATATTTCCTTGTAGATATTTTGAGTTTTTTAATTGAAAACTACAAAACATGAACTATTTTCCAACATTCTTTAAAGGTTAAGTTTTTTTCAGAATGCATCAACCGATTGTTTGAATCTGCAAAACATAATTGTCAAATATAACTTGATTGGTGAAATAAATAGTACATTGTCACAGCTTACATTTTAAAAGAATGACCTGAAATGGATCTAAATCGGCGAGCTTGTAAAGTTTTTATGTGTATTTTGAAGTTTTCTTGACATTCACATTTTCGCTTCTTTTGTCTTAATTATTGTTTTTTCTGGTGGAGTTTGCTTGTGAATTGTGACATGTGATTGTAGTTTTCGGCCATTGTAGGTGTTTACTGCTATCCTGTTTTTGTAGTTCTCTTTTTACTACACATTTTAATCTAAATTCTGTGCTCATATCAATCACACATTTTTCCTTGGTCCATATTTTATCTAAATTCAATCACACATTTTTCCTTGGTCCTTTTTTTTTTATCTAAATTTAATCACACATTTTTCCTTGGTCCATTTTTTATCTAAATTCCATCACACATTTTTCCATGGTCCATTTTTTATCTAAATTAAATCACACATTTTTCCTTGGTCAATTTTTTATCTAAATTCAATCACACATTTTTCCTTGGTCCATTTTTTTTTTATCTAAATTTAATCACATATTTTTCCTTGGTCCATTTTTTATCTAAATTCAATCACACATTTTTCCATGGTCCATTTTTTATCTAAATTAAATCACACATTTTTTCTTGGTCAATTTTTTATCTAAATTCAATCACACATTTTTCCTTAGTCCATTTTTTTATCTATATTCAATCACACATTTTTCCTTGGTCCATTTTTATTATCTCAATTCTGTGCTCATATCAATCACAAATTTTTCCTTGGTCCATTTTTTATAAGTTTCCTGTCTATTCCACATTTGTATGAAAAGATCTATTCAATATTTTACGAAAGGATATGGAGTAAATGAACATGAGACCATAACACATATGTTAACTCCAACTGCAATAATTTTAATGAGCTGTATGGCCATTTCGGAAATTTATTCCTCATCAGCAGCACTAGAACCCAAACAAAGGAAATCCAAAATATTCAAAACATATATTAAACACAGGAAAAGCAATTTTCTTCTTTTCAATATCAGTTTCGATATTCATTTTCATCTAGAGTATCCCTAAGAACTGGAGATGAAGCAAAATTACACTTTTTGAAAGAAAATTTCTGTGACATATTTCTATCTCAAAATTGACAACTTCGAAGATCTTTTCATCTTAATTGATGTCAAAGGGGATAAATTTGAAATTCAACATGAAATCACATGTTCACATATAAGGAATATGAGATACCAAAACTAAAGACTGCCTTAGAATTTGGCATTTTGTTCTGACGAATCATCATTTACTTTATTATATTATTTTTTATTATTTGTTTTATATACAATGAATGATGACTTCTTCTGTTGGTATAGTATGTTGGCACTTTGTCAAACACTAATTCTGAAAAGCTGTAAAGAACTCGGTCGAGCGGTTTTTTAGGATAAGATGCTTTAAAAATACAGGTGAAGAATGACGATAGCCACAATAACGGAACGAAAGGCCAAAATAAACAAAAGGTACAGACAAAACAAAGGACGTAGAATACGGAATGAATTAAAGCCAAGCTACGTAAATATATCAATGACATATGCTGCTCGCAGAGTATGCTTTACAATTATTTTAGACCATTTTTTATTGCTCTAAGACAGATATTATATAGTATCTTAAAAGAGCGTTTAGAGGTGCATTTTGATCATCCTGCTATATTGCTTCGCATGGAAGTTGAGTACTTATTTTTGAAGGGAAGAACAGATTTAAAGTATCTTTACATTTGTTACTTTTATATCGTTACCGTTTATGATTTAAGCCTTTCGATATGTGTACTGGGTTAAAAGTCCCTTTCATTGACATTGTGTTTTCAAAACATAATTTACTAATTTACTTACATTAAATCGGTCACAAGTCCTTGTAACACAAAAGGGATAGTTTTCTAAAAATATATGCAAATTAAAGATTAAAAAACATATCTTACAAGATCAGAACAAACATCTGATATGTAATAAGTAAAAGGTGAATGAAAGGATATGAAGTAAATGTACATGAGACAAAGTCTCTATACATGCAATGGAACAACGCTTTTATTGTTGTTCTTCATCTTCAAGACCATTTATATGCACTTTCGATATTAAAATGTTTTATGTTTTATGCTCTCTTTTTTTAAATACGAGTTTAAAATATATCCTGACATTTTATGACACAGATGTGAATATTGTTTTGTGTATAAAGGTAATGATTGATAGATATATGCTATTAGTAATTTGCTTTGCGAGAAATCCATCCGAGCAAAACAAATTACTAATAGTGTTTTTATCGCTAATTCTGTTATTGAAAAATACCGGATATACATTTCCTTTTTCCAATGAAATATTTTTTAGTTGAACATGTTTTTTGATTGAATATAGTGTTTTTTTGCTTGTTTTAGCTGCAAACACTCCCTGAACCATCTCTCTAATCTAAGTTTCGTCTCAATTCTAAATGGATCAAGATACTTATCTTTTAGTAAGCCATTTACCATATTATTATGTTCTAATGCTACTGATGACAGGCTACTTTTTGCAAACACGTGGACGGCATAACAAAATCAGCTGTTTATTATACAACTTGGATAGTTTTTGTAATTGTTTTCATCTAACTGTATTTTCACTTATTCGCATATTTAGTATAGTATTAAAAGAGCGGATAGAAAAATAAGAGGTTAGGCTGTCCAGACATTTGGGAATGAATTAAAAAAAATACCGATACACCTACTTCAGCCTCGAACCTTTATCTTTTGTTGTATATTGACGAAGTTGAACGTTTGAAATCTAAGCTAGATGACAAGTGTGATGATATAAACTTCCCCCTTTCTTAGCAACGAATGCCTACCTCTCCATCGTATGGAGTGTACATTTCATAGTTGATTCGTTACTGCCGAGCATGTGGTTTGTACAGTGATTTTACTTAATCCTGGAATTACTCACTGACAGTGTGATTGCTGCTGTAAACATAGCAGCACATGCTTACCCTTCCGGAGCACCTGATGCCACCCTAAGTTTTATGGGAGTTGAAGGCTTCGAGTGCCTTGGTTATGAGTGTTTTAAATTTTTATTTCCATGTTTTGTGTTGCGTCATTGATTTTCTATTTCATCGTTTTGGCCTTGGGTCTGGATTTTGATTTTTGCAATGATGAATCCTTTTCCTTCCTGTCGGTATTTTACAGCCGTTGCTTTGTTGTTGTCTCCGTTTGTATAATCTTCACAAAAAATTCCACTTACGTGATACTTTCACCTGAGTTGGAGTTGGTATAATCAATTTTGTTGACGTTTCTGCCACTGTGTGTGATGTTGTTGGTACCAAAGTGTTTCCAAGCCTTGCTGTAGATCTTGAAGTCATAAATCCAGCCATAGTACTACTCGATGTTTGAAATGCTACAGAGGAAACTATGCAATGCAAATTTCTTGTAAGCAATGCAACAAGTTTCAGAAATTGTAAAACTGTGTACCTTAAAGCATGCAAAATGCATGCAGTGTTTGTGGTCATACCGACTTATATTTTGAGAAAAAATTACTAATATGGTGGTACTATATGTAAATAGCTTGTAACAAAGAATATGCAATTTTATTCGAAACGCTCAAAGAATCCAGAATAGAACGTTTCATTCGATTTCATTGATTTGTATTGTATTGACAGACCTGTAAGTGGATTGTACTTTATAATATATCGTTGATTTTCATCTTCAATGAAGAAACATAAGTTGGCCATGCCCAGAACCAAATTTAACTGTAAGCCCGTAACTAACTAAAAAACCTACTTTGAAAGGAATTACTACGTAGGACACTGGTTTGTAGTATCCTTATTGCTATAACGAATTCATTGTAAATATTAAGTATATGAGATATCTTATATTTAAAATTTCATAACATAGCATAAAAATACACTAGTTTGGTAGTTAAGCATAAAAACGTCTTGTAAAGGTAATGTTTAAGTTGACAGATAGTGATTGGCCGAATTTTCGCGAAACACAATATTTTCAATAAATGACTAAATGTAAATACATTTTTTATTCTTACCTATGTTCTTGAAACAGGTTTGTGTGTTACAATAACATCCATGTTTGTTTGTCAAGATGGTGTCATGACTAATGCATGGCACCAGGCTTTCCTGAAAGATGAGACATAACGGAACTTTCTAAAAAAAATGCAAAAAAAACCCCCAAAAAACAAAATAAAAAAACCGATTGATTTCGGCCAGAAATTCCTGCTTAAAATTAAATGTAATCCTCAATATTTTACCAATGACCTTTGCTTATTTTTGGTATTTCATTCAGCTCTGTTTAATTTTTCGTTTTTTAAATTCTTTAATAAATCTTTTGCTTATCATCTTACAAATGTTTTGATATGACTGATGAAACAGAGACAAAAGTTTTCGAAATGGTCATCAGCAAAACGAAATTTTCAGTTATTGTGGAATTTAGTCATTTATTATCAATGAATGGATGCCACTGCTAAAGGACTTTTAGTCACAAAAATTACTCATCAATCCTGTTGTCCAGTATCATTTCTTGATCAAAAAAACAAATTTTATTGCGAAAGTTGAGTTTTATCATTTACCATTGCAGAGAAAAGCTTTACGAAAGTTTGGACGGACGGACAGAATAATGAAAAATTGGTTAAGTCGGTAAACAGGAAGTGGCATCCCGACAGGTCTGAAAATGCATCCCACAATATGGCATAACTACACAAAGCTTCTGACAAAATTTCAAGCTTGTATCATTTACCATTGCAGAGAAAAGCTTTACGAAAGTTGTGACGGACGGAATTACGGAATTACGGAATGACGGACACAGGTAAAACAGTATACCCCCTCCTCCTCCGGAGCGGGGGTATAATTAAAGAGCATCTCCTTTTTGTATAGCTCTGGCCTTATTTAATTATTTGTTCTGTTTAAGTTTTAACATTTCAAAACTTTCAGTTTATGACCTTCCTAATGCTATGATTTGATCTTAAGAGACAATTACCGAAATGGCCATCTTCAGGAGCAATATCGGCAATAAATTCGATATGCAGTTATTTATAACAACGGTGTCGTTACCTCTCCCGGTACAAACAATAGCAATAGAATATCAGAGGAACAAATAAGTTGTATTTAAAAATATCGACGTCCAAAGACATGA
>MJUU01056142.1:172182-207025 GCA_002080025.1 Modiolus philippinarum
ACCTTCCTAATGCTATGATTTGATCTTAAGAGACAATTACCGAAATGGCCATCTTCAGGAGCAATATCGGCAATAAATTCGATATGCAGTTATTTATAACAACGGTGTCGTTACCTCTCCCGGTCAAACAATAGCAATAGAATATCAGAGGAACAAATAAGTTGTATTTAAAAATATCGACGTCCAAAGACATGATCAAAACGATGGACGTTAGACAGATACAAAGCACAGAAATAAAAAGAAAACAAAACATTAAAAACCAAGGCACTCATAGTGTGAACTTCCCTTGAAGCTATGAGTAACGTCAGGTGCTCCAGAAGGGTAAGCATGTCCTGCTCTGTTCAGAGAGCCCGTAACACTGTATTGAGTAAATTTAGGAAAATGTCAAAATCGATCAATCCGACAAGACACGAATCTAGCAGAAAATGTCCGCTTTCATTTGGGACACTGACACGTCATATCCGGTGAACTGTTTGATCTTCAAGAGTGTTGAACAACCCATAAGTCCAGTAATTTGAAGCTGTCCCGAAACCGATTTTATCTGAAACCTGATGAAATTGCAAAATTGTTTTAAGGTAGTTTTAAGGTAGAAGTATCTTTCTTTATGATGCAAAGCTCTGCCCGAAGTTAATTTTGGCTTTTTATTTAGATCATATTAATTAATTCTTTCATATAACAATTTTTTCTGCAAATGATATAGTCAGTTGTCGAAACAGCCATCCAAAGATCCAAATTTATGATAAGGCAAGTGATAAAAATTAATATTAACAAAGTAAGAAATTTAAGGTCAACTCGGGTTTTTAGTCATGTTTGACGCGGATCATATCAGAATGATTATAATAGCCTCTTAACGTCACATGTTACATTTTGTAATTTGAAAAATGGTTCCAGTTAAAACATTACGTGTATAACGTTTATATTTTGTTTGAAAAATAATGATTCTTTTTCAAAGAAGCTATTTCGGTACTATTCATAATTCTGGAATTCCCAATAGTGAAACAGGACTACAATCGATTAAATCATTAATATCATATCATGTAGATTTTTTTTTATTTGATAATCTCTACTATAGTCAAGTTCAGTTGCAAATTGCGGTAATAACAAATTATCAAACAGAATAGACCANTTTCATGTTTATTTCTTATCCCGACTTTGGCTCCGTTTTTATAACGTTTTCCACAAAGGGGAGTAACCTACTGACCCGACAGTCAGGTTTACGGTTCTATTGTAATAAGGGACAGCAGTAGATTTTGAATACATGGGTATCTATCACTGAACTAGGGGTAATATCTCGATTATCTTTAAATAAATTATTTCAAGCTATTCGGGTACTTACCACAGTGAAAATCGTAACCGTTGCCAGAGAAAATATTTACTGACCGTCCTTTCAAAAATGAGACCGAAAACCAGAATGACGGGTATTAGCGAGTGACGTCCCTTTGAAAAACATGCTTAATTAGCAGTCATTCCGTAAATATGAAATTCGTCTATTGTCAAGAGGCAAAACCCAAAGGTAGAAAAAGCAGGTGCAAAACGACTGGAAAAATAGATCATATCCGAGCTTTGGTACCAGGATTTCCCAGACCACTTTTCAACGTCACAGTATAAAAACGTGACGTCATAAAGCCTTATACGTCATAAAATTCTGTTTTTGAAGTTCATTCTTGGTCACATGGGGCGGACATGTTTGTGACGTAGGGCGGACAAACAACGACTGGTGAATCTAAATACCGTAACTCGGATATGATCTATTGTGGACCGCAATGGTCCTGACTTAGTACAGGCATCTCAAAAGAAATGGCGGGTTAAACACTGTCCCAAAAGCTGCTTAGTCAGGGATTTGTTCAACCTTTGTTAATTTCATCCCTCAAGAAATTCTATGGCCGTCACCATAGCATCATTGAAAGATATGACGTGTAAGTATCCCAAATGAAAGTGGACATTTTCAGCTAGATTCACGTCTTCCCGGATTTGACTACCGACTTTGACATTTTCCCGGATTGAATCACTCACAGTGTGACGGGTGCTGTAAACAGAGCAGGACATGCTTACCCTTCTGGAGCACCTGATTTTCACTGGAGTTCACACTGTGAGTGCCTTTGTTCTGAATGTTGTAATTTCTGTTTCTGTGCTTTGTATCTGTCTAACGTTATTGTTTTTGTGTCTAACGTCATTGTTTTCTGTGTTCTCGTTTTTGCCCTGTCTTTGGACTTCGATTTTTGTGAATTTCACCCCTTTGTTCCTTCGGTATTCTACTGCCGTTGTTTTATAAAAATATAAATATGTTGTGCGATGGCCACAAATTAACTATGGAACAAAATAAAATGGTATAGTGAGCCACGATTAAAAGATAAAAAACACGAAAAGTACAAATTAAAAACACATAAAAATGACAAAAATGGAAAGAAATGGGGGGAAGACTGCCCAACGTTTCGGCCTATATGGCCTTCGACGAGAGGACTACCTGGCTAAATACGGAGAAGAAGATTGATATGACGAGAGAGGGCAGACCTAATGGCGTGTCACAGATATTACCTGTAAAAATCGTGCCAAATCTTGAACTTAATCAAAAACGAGAGATAAAACATTAGTTATCTGTACTATGCAAATATTAAACTTCAATACATAAATAATTTTATAAAAACTTATAAAAAGCCCGGTAGTCCTCTAGTCGAAGGCCATATAGGCCGAAACGTTGGGCAGTCTTCCCTCCCTTTCCATTTTTGTCATTTTATGTGTTTTTTAATTTGTACTGTTTGTGTTTTTTATCTTTTAATCGTGGCCAACTTAACATTTTATTTTGTTTGAAACCTGTTATATGCGACTTAGTACAGGGATTCCAAAAGAAATGGTGGTTTAAACCTGTTTTATGCAAACAATTTTCATTTGATATTTAACAACACTGCTTGCGGTTGAAGCTCTCTAATTCTTGGTCTTGATCTCATAATTATAAGTTTTCATTTCCAAAATAGATCACGTAGTATAAATAGTATGATGATTAAAATATCAGTTGTGTTGAAATAAATAGAATCGGATGAAATAACTAACGGGTCGCATTTGTAATGACATTTAATCAGTTGCAAATGATTATGCTACGTTCGAAAAGCTTACTCTAAAATATTTCAATGGTATAAACTAATTGAAAATCGAACGTTACCTGATTGGATATGCACTTTGACTTGATACTATAACCATCATCATCATCATCATCATCATCATCATCGCCATCACTGTATAACTGACAAAGCTCCTAGAATTACAAAGATATAGATAAACAACAAAGACAAAACTTTGTTGTTTTTGTTATATAAATTTTAAGATTTTTTATATAAAACATTAAAACGATTACAGTGAAAACCATTTTTTCAATTATCATTCGCTTTTTCATATTTTATTGGCTTTCAACTCCTGGTTTTAAAAAATCGTTCCCTCGTGATTTCTTAATTCTTTTCTATTGCCATTTAAGAGTTAAATTGGAATTTCGTTTAGTTATAAATTTCGTGGATTCAGTAAACAAGAAATTCAATGAAAATTGATACTTCACGAATTATAGAATTTTTCACAGTATGTGGGAGAGAGATAATGGACTGATGTTTTTCATTTGCAGTAAATATTCAGTAGTAAATTAGCGACACGAACATTTACTTTTACCTTTTCAATGTTTTGTAAAATGCTTATATTTATTGTTGATTTGTAATCCGACGTTAAATAAAAATTACTTACTTACTTAATTACTTGTTGGTCAGTCGCTTCAATAATCGAAATTATACTAAGAGGTTTGGAAAAAAAAACGTTTTCTAAATTTTGTTTTTGTCATATGCATTGTAGTTGTGAATTATTGATCAAAAGAAAAAAATATCCATTTTGTTTGAGATACACACTCCAATAGGGGACGACCATTTGATTTTCAGTGGGGGAGGGGGCTTGGGCGATTTTGTAAATAAATAAATAATTTAACCCTTGTGACAGTGAAAATAAATAATTTGATTTTCATTTTGAAGAATAATTTTTTTTTGTTGCAAATGTGAATAAATGATTTCAAGTGACATTGGTGATAATGAATAATTTGTTAGAGATTTTCGTGAAAATAAATTATTTTCCCACGAAAAATCGGCCACCACCCCCCCTGAAAATCAAATGATCGTCCACTTAATGGACTCTTCTACTTTAAGCTAGCCAATTATTGTCATCAGCAAGTTGCCTAAAAACCCAAAGCACTATACAAACTGAAAATCGTAGACAAAGCTAAAATGAGAAAGAGAGCAAATTTTCTGCGAGATGGCCTCCTACTTTTTTTTCTTCGCATCCACCGCATAGCGGATGGACGTTTTTACGAAAATTGTGATTTTCTTTCTTGTGGCTTTGTTATCTGCCGTTTAATATTTAATGTATATTTTGAGTTTAGTTGATTTCCTTTTCGTCTTTTTCGATAAACACAAGTATTTTATTCCCCTGATTTATAATTATATTTTTTTCTGTTTTTTTAAGTATTGTATATGATTGGCATTTTCTAATATTGAATATTATAGACCACTAAAAAAGACTTGATACTTACGTTCTTGTTACAGATTTTGTCAAGACACCCATAAACTTGTGCATGTTGTGTAACAAGAGCTATAAAGAGTAAAATCATACGTTTCTATTATTACTAGTATAACCTCAATCAACTCTAATTTTGGATGAATTCATACTCAACAATAAACACACCCTACAAGCACAAAATTGTGGAAAACGCCAATTTTCTAAATTGGTGTTTTAATATATGCGTATCGATAACTTATGTTTCTTCAGTGCAGATCAAATCTAAACAATGCAAAAAGGGTGCACTCGACTTATAATCGTTAGTGATAAGGTATGTCAGTTACCTGCCAAAGGTCATTGGTTCTCTCCGGGTACTCCTCCACCACTAAAACTGACCGTCTTGAAATAGCTGAAATACTGCTGAAAGTGACGTTAAACCCCATATCAATCAATCAATCACTCAATCAATCAAATCAACACATTTGGAAATTAAAATTAATTATTACGGGTCGTTTAGAACGAGGAATCCGTGAATTTGACATCAAGACATAATGCTAAAACGCCAGTGTGTTTATAGTTGACGTAACAGTATGCAGAAACTAAATTCACAGTAACTTCGGTATTTAGTTATTTCAACAGGAATTATTGTTTTGTAGAAATATATCAAAGTGCGTTAAATTTATGTTATATTTTCTAATAAATGAAGTAATGTCAGACCATGACAATTTGAAATTTTGATATTTCATTCAACAGCAAATTTCCCAAATTTATGAAATTAAAAACGAAACGTCAACAATGTTAAAAGATTAATAGGATCTTGCATAAGGTCAGATTAAAGATCGGGATATCTTTCACAAGTGTAAGAAATTTCGTCTTTTCTCGAGTGAAGCGTAGCGAATTTCTTACACGAGTGAAAGATATCCCGATCCTGGATTTTGATCTTAAGCAAGATCCTATTTCTTCCGTAAAAAGCGAAAAGAAACGTCTGGTAACCTTTACTGCTTGAACAACGCCGTCGCCATTTGAGTATTCTTTACATTGTGACGTCAGGTGTTTTATGACGTTAAGTCATGGTTACGATTGTTGTATCACAAAAATTAACACGTTTGGTTGGTGAGATGAGGTCGCGTGCATCGATCTCACATGGGTCATCTCCCACTGTAAACCACCATTTACGGAAGAATAAGAAGTCGTATTTAGTTAATGAGGTTCGTACTATGGAAACGTCATTTTGTCTATACCACACAACGGTAACGGTATGTGCACACTTTACAGATATATTAAATTGTATTTATTTGGTCACATTAATGGTCAAATCTTGATGATGTTTAACAATTCAGAGGAGTATAGTTTCCCGAAAAATTTTAATTAGTTATATCTCAAAAACAAGATCATCATCCCACCAATTTTTTCGCCTAAATTTCTTCTCTTTCAACTTTCTAGCCAAAAAAAAGACTATTATCTGAAGTCCTATATATTTTCAGCTGATAAATGATTGAAACAAACAAAACACTAACACAACTCCAGGAGTACTTTACTGACTCTTGCCTCTCGTTTCGATATTTGTGGCAATTAGAACTTCTTTCTGATAATATTTGCATTTCATTTGATTAGTATGCTGCTGATGAGAGATGAGTCCTAAAACACGTCCACAATATCACAAAATTTACTGTTTATTGTGGAACTTTGGTATTTTGTTTTTCTCACGCTTCTTTATAACGGATTTATGATAATCAAAAATATTCAAAATCACGAATGTCAGCCTTCTGACACACCAAATACATCATAAAGTGTTACCACAGTTAGAGTAAATCGAATTATGGTTTGGTGACAAAAAATAGAATGCCATAATAAAGCTGAAAAATGCCTTCAATAGCAGGCAATAAACTAAAAACAATGTTGCACTGATTTGCAACAAAAATAATACTTCTTAACCTTCGTTCTTAAATCATGTAAACTTGATTATAACCCCAACAACGGCAATCATATTACATCATGTATATTTTCAGACTGTATACAACAACTGTGTAATATTTCATTAAAATTGAACCAACCGTTAATATGGACATACACTGACAAGGTGCATGGGCATACTGATAGACGGACAGACAGACAGACGGGATTATTCCCTTTAGATGGGAAATGAAAGGATACGGAGTAAATGTTTATGAGACAAAGTGTCTACAAAAATATGGTAAAAGCAAGCAATGGAACGTTTTCATTGTTGTTCTTCATCTTGAAATCAGTATGAGGCCTTCAACAATGAGCTTTGCTCATACATCATAATACGTTCAAGATGGCCCCAAGCACCATTTTGAGCGGAATTCTTTCCTAATTGTAGGACAATGCTACATCCATGTCTTTTCTGGTCATGGATGCAGGGTTGTCAACAAACATTAATTAAACTGGCAAAGTGTTCTTACAATCACTGTCATCCGTTTCCCGACAAAAGCAATAGTGTCTTAAGCTAATGGATGACAACATCTAGACAAATACAAGGCACTCATCAAGTCGATTGAAAGAAAACTTGGCATTATGAAATATAAAATAGTTAATTAGCGAATCGTGTAATAATCTGTATAATCATAGATTTACAAAATCAAATTGAAAATACTTACAATTATTTACTTTCAAAGCACAACCAGAATCTGGACATCTACATGGATTGTCGGTAGTTGGTTGATAATTGGTTGCCGAACAAAAATTCTGTAATTTGCCCACATTTCATTTGACATAAAATATGTTATCACATGTAGATAATACGTTAACAGAGGGAAATAATACGTTAACACAGGGAAATGATACGTTATCACAGAGAAATAATACGTTATCACAGGGAAATAATACGTCTTCACAGGGAAATAATACATTTTCACAGGGAAATAATACATTTTCACAGGGAAATAATACGTTATCACAGAAAAATAATACGTTTTCACATGGAAATAATACGTTATTACAGTGAAATAATACGTTTTCACAGGGAAATAAAAACGCAATTATATACCAATATATTATAGCTATTTATCTGTAAAAATAGCATTTTTATATAAAATTCGTGTATCCGTACAGGTCATCGTTTGTGTATGGAAATGCCCGATTTATCAGTTGTAAATATCGGTTAATGCATTTTGCCTATTTGTTATTTACATAAACTGCATTTTATTACTAACTAGGCAAAAAGCGTTATCCTGAAATTGATACTGGCTTATATTACAATTTAAATATTAAGTAAAAATTATCATTTTAAATGGTAAATTGTTCGAAATGTTACCACAACCATGATTTTTGGTGAGACGCAAAATGGGTATTTTATAAAAAAGACATATTTTTCTAGTCCAGTAATATTTTTTATAGTAACATCTTTCCATTTTCTTTTCAATGTTAATAAATAGAACTTATGTATGACATTTGGAATAATATCTTATCTTTTTTTTATATATATCTGATGAAAGGGCAAAATAAACCCCCAAAACAACAAAAACTGTCTGTTCACATTTGAAAATATTTGCAATCATCAATTTGTTGTATGATTTGAATGATTTTTGTTTGACTTCTTTGAACTCTTATCTTATATAAATACATTCAAAACATTACAAAAAATTAGTAGTTGTAACAAATTCCTCAAAATAGTTTTTTCGTCATGCAAATGTTCTTTTGTTTGGACCGGTTCAAGGAGCTGTCTTGACATTAGTATGGGGTATGAACAAATCTCATTATTAGAAGGCATTAAGATGAAGAACAACAATAAAACCATTGTACCACTGCTTAATTTAACCATGAATATGTAGAACCTTTTGTGCCATTTATCTAGTTCTATACCATAATTGAAAAATAATAATTGATAATTGATAAATGAAAAAGGCAGTTCGATCTACAAACTAAAGTTTTGTCAGTTTTGGTCCACAGCAGGAAAATTCGGTTCAGAATAGGGATTCACCAATAAAATCCATCGAAAAATCAGTATTTAGTTATTTATGACGTCACACTTTAAGTATAGTTCGACAAGAGTCGGATGGTTTATTACTCTTGTTTGACAACCATAACATTAAGTTATCTTTCGGTACAAAAGTGAGTTCGATTTTCCTATTATTGAACAATAGTTACCATTGTTGTGGAACGAACTGCCCTTAAATAACAATATTTACAATTGGTGGACTTTGGAAACTGCTGCACTTTCCATGTAGTTTTCCATTTGTGTCCATGCTTATGTCGCAATATCCATCCTGAATCAAAAAAAAAAAAATACAGCAAAGCCTGACTTAGGGCCACCCTGAATAAGCAGCCACTTTGTGAAAGGTCAATTTAAATAAATATGATTTAAAAGGCCAATTTGACTTCTTCCCAACGGTGACCTCTTACATCAAGATTCACTGTATGTTAACTTACATAAGTATTTTAACATGACAACAATGGAAACCATAACGACTAGTCATAAGTACAGATCCATTGGCATTATGAGCAATGTCGTAACAGTCTTAACGCTGAAAAAGATCGCTTCATTATATTCTCTGTGAACGAAAGTAAATCTTTATATGCAATGGTTGTCCTTACCGTGTACAATATAGGTCTCACTCGGTCTTTGTATTTCATGTTAGAACTGAAATAATCCATGTTCGCCGGCGATTCGCAGTCTTTATACGTATGGTTTTCCATTATTTTCGGTTTTTTTTCCCTCGCTCCGCCGCGCTACGCTCTCGGTAAAATATTAACTTAAATAATGACCACCCATATGTAAATCTCCAACGAACAACCAGCGGCCGGTCATTATATCTTAATTATCGCATTGAAAATATATACCAACTAACAAATTACATGATATGTTATTACATGACATTAGTTACTACAACATTTGCGAATGCATGCGTCACACATAATACGCAGGGAATAATACATGGCAAAATCCGTATCACATGGCATACTATCCCCAGTTACCAATATTAGCCCGAGGGCCTCTGGCCCCCTGGATCATACCACATGTGATACGGATTTTGCCATGTATTATACAGTTTATCATATATTTAAACAGAGGACTACATTAAATCCCAAACATACTGTCAAAAATTGAAATTGTTAAAACGCATGTATTTTGAAGAGGAAAATTTCAAAAAAGGCGGAAAGTACTGGAGGTGGTTGGAATAAAATCTAACATGTAACGGGAAAAGTTTTGCTAGTTTTTTAAACTGATCCTCACAAAACCAAAAAACAATTTTTATTCACCAAAAAATTTTTTTAACCCCACGAAATTTTTTACCCCCTCACAAAAAAATACCCCCCCAAAATTTTTTACTCCTATTTTTTTTAATAAATAAGTCGTAATTGAAAAAAAACGTTTTTTGGAAAAAGGGCATGATGCAGGTCTAGCCATGCGATAAAGGGTGTGTGAGAAAGGGTAAGCCATGAGATAAAGGGTGTGTGACAAAGGGTATGACGTCATAATGAGAATACGGAATGAAAGTCATGAACTGCATCACATATTCAAAACGTCTGTACTTATTACTAAACATATGATAAATGTAATCATTGAAAAAAGTAAATGTTATCAAATTTGGTTACATTTTAATTTCAGATTATTCCGCTGTTTTTGTTTTCGGTCAATATACAAATTGTATGGGTGATAACATTATTTTCCTTTGGTCAATATTGTTTTTAGGCGGTATTCAAATCGAGTAGTAATTGTTGAAGGCTTCAGTGTAGAAATACATGTCGCAATCGAAACCAGGCTTCCCCGTCCACTTTTTCTTCCATGTTTTTGAATGGATTAACTTGTTCTCGTTCTGATATTGCTTTAATATTGCCCAAAGAACGTAAAACTTTTACCAAGCAATTAATGATGTCTTGCCTACGTGTATTTTTCGTGCATATTTTGATTAAGTTTGATCTGTTTTCCCCTTGTACGCTTTTACTGGATTTTTATGCTTTGATTATCAACACAATTTTAAATCTTCCATAGCCTCAGGTTTATCAAGTTAACTTGAAATTTCAAAGGTTAATAGATATATGGTTAATCAAAACATCAGTAACTCAATTTTGTACATTGTACTCACTTCCGAACAATCTTTATCGACACATTTATAACTATTAGTCTGTACTTCAACAAAATGGCTGACTGAAAATTATAAAGATCATTACATTTAATATCTGTAAAACTATTTCATGAAGTTTTGCTAGAGTACAGACAAAAGAATACCTCGGCAAACGAATACCGAAGAGGGGGAGTTCAAAAATCAAAAATACAAAATCACGGCAATTCATATCCAACACTAATTGAGAAAGTATGACAAAGACAAACAAATGAACAAGAACGCCACAAAACTAAAGTACTAGCAATTTCAACCCAACAAAAACAGAGGTAACATCATGTGCTCTGCAAGGGTAAACGTAATCTGCTAAACGCGTAACAAGAAATGATGGTTATAAATCTTTTGTTATATATAACCTCATTTCCTTGGTACTCCAACGAAGATATATGTGTGCAATGTTTAATGGACAATTTTCAAAGCAGAAATGCAAACTGATGACCGCTTACGCGTTGGTGTTAAATTACAACCTTCAAAGTTCAAAATGAATTCAGGAAGCACGCAGGTGCACGCAAATTTAATATCTAGTAATGAGTTTTCAATTCTGAATTTTAAGTCTTGAACTTTGTTGGCTTTTTTGAATAAGTTGTGAAAGCGCGATAACTCTAAATTATTGATATAATTTGCCTTAATTCTGTTAGAACTGGAAAATGCGAAGAAAAAAATACTGCAATTAACAAAATATAATTATTTTATGATAATTTTTTTTTCATTATTTAACCTGAAATATTTAGAGATTTAAGGTTTATCTTTTCTTATTATTGAGATACAGGTAACTATCCTTTTTTTGCGAGGTTATATTATGAATTGAATTCGAACTTCAATTTTTATTCTCGAGTCCCTACATAACCGTCAGTTTAAATGCTATTATAAAAAGGCGGTTTCATACAAATTAATTTTTCACGATGAATGTAAACAAACATGTGATGAAAAGATTTTTGAAAAGCCAGCAATTAAGCAAACCCTATATAGTAATCTATCACATGAAATTTTAAAAGAGACAACATGGTGATTCAACCAAAAGGCATTTTCATTATCTTAATGACATTTTTGTTTCATTATTCCTGTCGATACAAAAAGTTTGTACAAAACAAAATAAAAAGAAACTCTACCTGATGTCACTTTGTATTTTCCATTTTATATTGTTGGCAGTTTTCTGAGCATTAGCTACCCTTTACCTAGATTGCACGATAAGAACCACAAATGAGTTCTCGATGAAATGTTTTTTTCTGTTTTTAGAGTAGATTGTGCCTTATTTTTATGTCAAGACACATTTTTGCCGCCAAAATTCAATGAACTAGAATATAGTTTAACAAACTTAAAGATGTTAGTAAGAACTGAAAAAAGCATTAGAATATGGAACGTGCAAGTAAAATACAAAACCTTACTGCTAAGCATTCAGAAAATAAACCCACTGTTAAAGTTTGTCTAAAAAGTAGGTCAAGATCGCTTCGTTACATAATATTCTGCTACTCGATACCAATTAAAAGCTGTCAAACGACATTCAATTCCAAGGCGATGGGAATGACTTCGAATATTCTAGTACTTAGTCAATGATTCTACTACATGGAATATGCATGTTTTATTCAAAGAAATAAGCCACGTATCGAGCTCAGGGTCACGACGAAAAATATTCTGGTGCCACTTGGAAGATCATGCAAAACAAAAAAGCACAGTCATATGAATTAACCACTAAATTAATGTTTTTTTTTCTGAAAACAAGCAAAATTGTTATTCTTCATCTTGAAGTCACCATGTGGCCTTCAACAATGAGCTTTGCTCATACCTCGTGTTGGCTTTTTTGAATAAGTTGTGAAAGCGCGATAACTCTAAATTATTGATATAATTTGCCTTAATTCTGTTAGAACTGGAAAATGCGAAGAAAAAATACTGCAATTAACAAAATATAATTATTTTATGATAATTGTTTTTTTTTTCATTATTTAACCTGAAATATTTAGAGATTTAAGGTTTATCTTTTCTTATTATTGAGATACAGGTAACTATCCTTTTTTGCGAGGTTATATTATGAATTGAATTCGAACTTCAATTTTTATTCTCGAGTCCCTACATAACCGTCAGTTTAAATGCTATTATAAAAAGGCGGTTTCATACAAATTAATTTTTCACGATGAATGTAAACAAACATGTGATGAAAAGATTTTTGAAAAGCCAGCAATTAAGCAAACCCTATATAGTAATCTATCANATGAAATTTTAAAAGAGACAACATGGTGATTCAACCAAAAGGCATTTTCATTATCTTAATGACATTTTTGTTTCATTATTCCTGTCGATACAAAAAGTTTGTACAAAACAAAATAAAAAGAAACTCTACCTGATGTCACTTTGTATTTTCCATTTTATATTGTTGGCAGTTTTCTGAGCATTAGCTACCCTTTACATAGATTGCACGATAAGAACCACAAATGAGTTCTCGATGAAATGTTTTTTTTCTGTTTTTAGAGTAGATTGTGCCTTATTTTTATGTCAAGACACATTTTTGCCGCCAAAATTCAATGAACTAGAATATAGTTTAACAAACTTAAAGATGTTAGTAAGAACTGAAAAAAGCATTAGAATATGGAACATGCAAGTAAAATACAAAACCTTACTGCTAAGCATTCAGAAAATAAACCCACTGTTAAAGTTTGTCTAAAAAGTAGGTCAAGATCGCTTCGTTACATAATATTCTGCTACTCGATACCAATTAAAAGCTGTCAAACGACATTCAATTCCAAGGCGATGGGAATGACTTCGAATATTCTAGTACTTAGTCAATGATTCTACTACATGGAATATGCATTTTTTATTCAAAGAAATAAGGCACGTATCGAGCTCAGGGTCACGACGAAAAATATTCTGGTGCCACTTGGAAGATCATGCAAAACAAAAAAGCACAGCCATTTGAATTAACCACTAAATTAATGTTTTTTTTCTGAAAACAAGCAAAGGAACAACGCTTTTATTGTTATTCTTCATCTTGAAGTCACCATGAGGCCTTCAACAATGAGCTTTGCTCATACCTCGTAGTAAGTTCAAGACGGCCCCTAGAACCGGGTTGAGCGGAATTCTTTGTCGAGCAGCGCTACATCCATGTTTTCACTGGTCATGGGTGCGGGATTGTTAACAAACATTAATTAAACTGGCAAAGTGCTCTTACAATCACTGTTGTCCGACAAAAGGATGACATCTTAAGCTAGTGGACGATTACAACACATAGACACCATAGGACACTGATCAAGTCAAATGTAAGAAAACTTAGCATTAAAAAATAGTGAGACCATGGGCACTTTAAACAGGTGGTCAGAATTACATTTCGAAATTACAGAGATAAATTTGAAACAATGATTAGCATATCCATATGAGAAATTCTCTCACGAACAAGTACACCATAACTGAAATATATAGAGAGCATACATCTCTCGCACGGGGAATTTTTTTACGGACTTTGTCAAATGTGTATTTTCACTATATCCTTTCATTGCTGTATTAATTACAACCTGGACATATCGCAACACTTTTCCGTAGAAGGCCAAGAACGCATAACCAGACGTCCTAATTATTGTCGTTCACATAAATTCTTTTATAATAGGTAATATTAACAAGTGGTACCTTTTCATTTACTATAACTAAATATACTCACCGAAAAGAAATAGTGTAAACATTCTAAAGTCCATCGTGCAATAGAAATTTTCCAAATAACATTAAAGAAGGAAATATTATGTAACTATAGATGTGAAGTAATTGTCAAGGAGACAATAAAACTTTCACTTGCAAAGCAAATGATAAGTAAAAAGATAAGTCATTGTTTCTTATCGAACCAGACAATTACGTCAGAAAATCAAACCTTATCGTCCAGTTATAGGCTGAAATTGTAAGGCATTCATAAAATATGCATTTTGAATATTAAGGTAGATCCTGCCTAAAAGAAGTCACAGATATATTTTCTTTTTATGTATATTTTGTGGCTCTTAATGCATAAAATTAAAGTAATATGTCCCAGGTCATCTCATGTTATAAAGCTGTGAAAAAACAGGCCAAATTCTTCATTCTTCAGCATACATAGGGAAAGTTATTTAAAAGATTATTGCAAAGATTTTTCTTATCTTTCTAATATGAAAGAAGGATGAAAGTAAGCTATTGATTGGCCTAAAACGAATCTATAGGTCACAACAAGACAAAAAGTAGCTAATGCGAGGTTATGTGAAAAAAAAAACCCAATAAGTCTCCACAGACTTCGTTTGGGAGACTTAAATATGACGCTTCAAATTAGTCAAAAATGCATGACATCAAAATATATTGAAAAGGCCGCCAAAAGAATATTCAACATAACTAGAGGCTCAGAAACTATGTCTGTATCGTTAACCAGACAAAATGCTTCTATGCCAGGCATAACCAAGATAGATTTTTTTCCAATGGGGTATAATGTTAGCTATCTTCACCATTGGCACCCGTGTTTTTTTGTCAGAGCCTATTGAAATGAGAAATCTTTTCAAAAGACCTTATATAAATAATTCCAATGCAGTTAAGTTCAATTTGCGTCAATAGTTTCAGAGCAGGTGATGAAAAGGATAATTTTCCCTTTGGCTCCAATGTTACACTATGTTCAGATCTAGCGCCCATGTTTTCAGGCGAATCGAATTGAACAAAGCAATTAAAAGGACCTTGCATACATCATTCCTGTAAAGTGTAGTTGAATTTGCTTCAATAGTTTAAGTGGAGAGGATGAAAATGTGATTTTTCCATAAGGTCCAGTCTTAAACATAAGTTCCGCGCTGGCGGCTATGTTTTTTGTCAGATCGGAACTAAATAATCTTTGTAAAGGACCTTATATACATCATGCGTGTGAAGTCTGGTTGAGTTTGCTTCAGTAGTTTCAAAGGAGAAGATGAAAAGGTGAAAATTATAATTGACGGACTACGGACAGACGGACGGACGACGGATGCGAAGTAATGGCAATAGCTGACACTGACTCTATGGGTCAGGTTAGCTAAAAATTTAAAAATTTTTAAGACCGATAACCAAAATAGTCAACTGCTTCCTATGTGAGGCATCGGTACTATCTGCTTTTAAATAAATAACAAAACACCGACGTAACTGTTTATTTATTTTCTGCATATGCGCATTTCGACGACTTATGTCTCATCAGTGCAGATAAAACTAAATTTTGGAAATAAATAACAAAATACTGAAGTTAATGTAAAAGTAGGTTCTACAGATGTCCATTCGGACAATTTATATCTCTTCTGAGCTGGTGATATACCAAATCATTGTGAAATCTGATAGAAAATAATTGACCAATAGGATCTAAATGAGAAGCCAAATTTAGCTTAACAGAGCTGTGCACGGGGAAGGCTAAACAGAGCTGTGCACGAGGAAGGCTAAACAGAGCTGTGCACGAGGTAGCTAAACAGAGCTGTGCACGAGGAAGATACTTCTAAGTTTAATGACAAATTTTCTAAATTAGAAATTAATAGTTTCCAAATATTATTGGTTTGTGCGTTAGTACTGACCATTGGGTTACAAATACCCTCGGGGACGTATATAGGTCCACTGAATTGTGATTCACATTATCCATTTCTTTAACACCAATTTTCGTGGTACAAAGAAAGACAATACATGAGCTTATCTAAATTTTTGAAATCTGGTTTATATTTAGACTAAAAAAGATTCGTATTTCAAACATTAACGTTTTTCCAATAGAAACTTTTTAAGAAATAATTTTCTTCCATTAAAAAATCCCCTACAATTTAAAATGAAATGGAATTTATCACAAATTCATCAGCAGAGGCATAACTCCAGTGGTAATTAAAACAAAATACCGAGGTAACTGTAAGTTTTGTTCTGCAAATGGCCATTTCGACAAATTATGTCTCTTCAGTGAAAATCAAAACAAAACATTTGGAAGACACTGTAATTCAATCACTGCTACAGAAGCCAGTTCTAAATCGGTTGTTACAAACTTATCATCATATGTCAAACCTTCCATCTTTATCAAAGGTTTGGGAAAAAATTGTTGCTTATCGACTTGAACATCATATTGAACCAAGTAATCTAGTTCCAAACCAGGCACGACACTCTACGGAAACTATTTCCCTTCGTGAACAGCTTTACACTGTTTCGACACTGGACAAAAATTATTGTGTTGTTTTCTTGATGCGCGATCTGTCAACAGCATTTGATGTTATTGATCAAGGAATATTGTGGGTACGTATGAGCTATTCTTACGGAATTCCCAATAATGATTTAGAGTGGATGAAGTCTACTTTTAAAAATATAATTTAGCGAGTTGCTTCTGGTACCACTAATGTAATACATATTTTGCAGAGCATAGAAAAACGAATAGTAGGTACGACGTTGGGATATGTCAAAAAAGGAAAAAACAACAGCTATAAAAAGTGATTTACTGACAAACCTGGTTTTTTTTAGGAAATTCTTTTATACGTTCTTCGGAAGAGTTGTTGAGGGAGGTGTACATTTGAGTTTTCGGTGCAAAAGCAGTACTTAGATAACAATGAAGGGATATGGAGTAGATGCAAATGAGACAAAGTCTCTACAAATACATTGTAATTACAAGCAATGGAACAACGCTTTTATTGTAATAAACTTATTACGAACTTTTAGATGATAATGTAATACACTGTGTAGAAACATTGTGTGGGTCTTATCAAACGATATGACTATGGATTCCCTGAGTAAAGAAGTATGACTATTTTTTTTTTGCCTTTTTCTCTGCAATACACAATGTACAAGTTAAATTATACTGCCATAAACAAATATAAACAAACAGAAAAAAAAAATAAAAAGTTGTATTCATGATGTTTTTTTTATCGTTCTGAGTAGTCAGAAACCAATACTTCGGTGCTGACGCGAAAGCCGATTTTATTTGGAATCTTGCAATATCTAAATTTTTGTAAATTTGTTGAAAACTATGGAGTACTTCACTCTTGCAAAGCTCTGTCCTCAACTGATTTTGGCTTTCCATTCAGATCATATTTGGTTATTTGTTTTCTATCAATTTTCAAACATCTTTGAGTTTATGGTCTTCCAAATGTTTAGATGTTATCTGCACCGAGAAGACACACGTTGTCGAAATGGCCATATGCAGAAACAAAATTTACAGCAACTTTGGTATTTTTTATCTGAACTTTTTGATGTCAAAGTATGAATGTATGGACAACAAATTTCCATAAAAAAGTCGGCGTAAGTAATTACCAAAGATTTTCAAAGTTATCATCTAGTCCAAGCAAATGAAAGAATTTTCATTTTTCTTGAAATTGATTCATAAAACAACACAAAATGAATATACATTTATTTAGTTTTATTATCCAAGTCCCGCGTTAACAACGTTTATTCTAGCTGTGCAATGTCCACAGAATTTGGCACAGTATTGATGTGAAAATGGATTGATACATATATTAGTTGCATTCAGCAGCAAGCAGTCAACTCCAGGTTTATCTGCACAAACAGCTGTAAAAATTAAGATGAAATTCTGTGAACGATTACAGTCGATTAACCGCATTAATTTTCCCAGTGCAGTTTATATCTTTGAATTTTCCCCTTGAATGGCCATAAAGTACATAATATCTTACAATGTGCTTTTGTAGAAACTTTTTTTCACATTTGACACCCGGGAGTAATTATACACACGCATATGTAATTTAAGTCAAATTACTATGGTTTAAGTTTTTTGAAGCATTATAGTATTGTACATATACTATTGCCACTCCTGTGGCTTTTAAAGGGTTGTAAGTATTGTTATATATTCCCAGCAATGATTTTTTTGCAAAGTGATTCCATTAATATCTGTTAATCAAGTGAGATGAGATAGACTTTGTATTAATTTTGTTTAAATTTTACGAGATATTTAAAAAAAGTCATTATTTCAACTCAATATCTATGGATACTCTAAACTTTGAGTATCAAACGCTTTAAATGATTGTAATTTAGAATAAGCCTGTTCAAACTGTCAACAAGATATAACAGAATCAAATCCATTCAAAAAACTTAACACTTAGAACATCACCATTATGCAATTTTAAACACCTAAAAGCAAACATTTACACAACAAGTCCAACAAATAATTCAGGTAAACATGCCTTTCACGACTTTAAGAGCTCCCTGTAAACTGAACAAATTGTAAGAAATTCAAAATTCAGTAGATTTGATACAGTGGTAAACATTTCTAGCTTTTTACATATTTTCTAAGTGTTTCCACTTAGGCCACATCAAATTAATTAATAGATTCTCATCCCCACTCGCCCCATTTTTTCTAAGCTCAATTTTTTTTTCATTTTCAATTATTCACAAATTTTCTTTAAATTCCTATCAATTTTAGTGAAAATCAGTAAAAAATATTAAATAAAACACTCCCACCCACCCCAGATTTTTGTTACAGGTAGGATGAGAATCTACAAATTAACTTGATTGGGCCTTAAGATTATGAAATATACGGCTTTCAGTTCGACTCTTCATGCAAGCAACATAAAATACATTTGGCATTCAGGCTATGAGAACGCTGTTTGACTAATGTGTGTGATGCGATATTATTTTTCATGCTTTCTCGTTGTTTCAAAATCTTCTTATACCTCTGAATTCAAAAACAAAGACTGAAGAAACTAAATTATATCAATTCAAATGTTTTGGTTTGATCTGCATAGATGACACATAAGTTGTCGAAATGCGCATATGCAGAAAATAAATTATCAGTAACTTCGGTATTTTGTTATTAACTGTCACTGGGCCGATGCCTCTGCTGGTGGACTGTTAGTCCCCGAAGGTATTCACCAACCCAGTAGTCACCCGATAACCCATTTTATTGAAACTAGCAATGTCTAAATTTTTGTAAATTTTGTTTTAAACTAAGAAGCATCTCCATCATCCATAGGTCCTTAGTCGAATTTTGGCTTTTCTATGCAGATTCGTTTGGTTATTTGTATTCGACCAGCTTTTACGCGTTTTTGGTTAATTGATTTCCAAATGTTTTGATATGATCTGCACTGATGAAACATAAGTTGTCGAAATGCGCATAAGCAGAAAATAAATTAACAGTAACTTCAGTATTTTGTTATTGACAAAAACTTACCTTCAGAAGAAGTAGTCATAACAAAGGTTTGTGGCGAATTTGTTGAGGGTGTAGTGGGGATCGCAGTTGTCATTGCTGCAGTTGTAGACATGCCAAAAGTCTCAGGTGAAGAATTTATTATCGGGGCTGTAGTATAATGTAACGCAGCAGTAGTAGGAACTGTTGATTTTCCAAGTGTAACTGGGCCCATGTCTACAAATTTTTAAGAATTATTTAGTATTAAATTAACGGTATATGACAGGGAAATAACATGAAATCGAAATTCAATTTTAAGATATCCAATCTATACAATGATTTTTTTAGTTTTAAGGTAAATCTTTATGTTCATTGAATTTGTATAATCATAACCTTGAATTAGTTGGTGACAGAAAAAATCAGTATTATTTAACGTAATGACAGATTGCTTAAAAACTTGCGATGATCACTTCTCTCTTTAAACAGAGTTCATTCTAAGATGTCAGAAAATTACGTTAATTAGAAGGAAAAAGGGCAATTTTGTGGTAATACGTTCAACGAAGTACTCGTACCATCAGTAAAGTTCAGAACAATAATGTTATTAGAGATGGTGCTATCAGCAAAATGAATTTAACGTAAAATCCTTCTTTTACCAACGTCTGCAAAGCAAATGATTATGCAAGGGTTTTCGTTTTTCGTACAACATCATGAAGGATGTAAACCTTTTATCTGGGCTGAACAAGCGTTATTGTGTAGATAAATAATGATGTGAATTCGAACATTAGGCCGATTCTTCTGATGGTTGACCAGAGGTTCCAGAGGGTATACGCCAGCCCAATAGTCAGACTTGTTTGAAAAGGAAAATTTACCTTGCATTTTATAGAAAAGAACTGGGTTTATCAAAATTGTAACCCTTAAAAATACTGAGGCTTCATTCCGTGTATGACACTCGGTAGATGCCCTTGATACTTGATTTTGGCTTCTATTTCGATACTTTTCGTAATGAGTACTTCTTTTTTTTACTTCTTCTGGATTATGGCTCTCCATCTCATTTGTTTGTACTTTGAAGCCATAATAGTGAAGTTTAAAATTTGTCAACATAAAGATTTATTACAAGACACCCCTTCATAATTTTTAATATGAAAAAGTAAGGAAATGGGGTAAATGTCAAGGAGACAACATCCCATATCCAGGTTAAAACGACCAAAAACAAAACATCTAGGGGTCACCATATGGTCTTCAACACAGTGAGAACCTCACACCATATAGTAAGCCCTAAATGGCCCCCAAAAGGTAAAAAAATGAATAAATCAATGGAAACAAACAACATCCAATAACCCAAATATAAAAAGAAGACAAGGACAAGCCAATGACCAATATATTCCTGACTTGGGACAGGCGCAAAAATTGCGGTGGGGTTAAACTCGTTTTCTTGGATCCAAACCCTCCCCCTATGTGTGGTGAATGGCTAAAAATAAATACACAAAAAGACTCACAGTAAAAATCAAACTAGAAAAAATCCAACTTATCAAGACGAGTACCTTTACAATGAAGTACATAAAACATGAAGACAATACACACAGGTGCTGTCCGGACAAATGCTCGCAGTTACTGACAGCTAGCTAAGGACATACTTTCCGTTGACTATGATATCAAGCCTTTTTACATATGAAATTTCAATTGAAATACTTCTAAATAGATTTGGTTATAACAACATCATCAATTATGAAAGAAGAACATGATATTGTGCAATGCCAAATACTGCCAATATGAAAAATTGTTTAAATTTAGTTATGGTGTAAAGCATTTAGGAGATGATCAATATTTTTGCCAACAAAAACCAGAAGTAAAGCTGTATTTATATCCTTTATGAATAAGTTTGTTCAACAGATTAATAAGTTTGGAAGGACAATTTTTGAATTTATGCGCTTTGTAAATGACATTGCCATAGAAGTTTGGATGTGAAATGCCCTGATGTATAAGAGCCCTGCATGTAGAACCAAATTTTCTTAAACAGTCAATGTATCTATAATAAAATTTAGAGAATGTTTTTATCAATTTATGATATCTAAACCCTTGATGCAGAATTTTTTTAGTGAGACAAAGATTTCGGTCGTTGAAGTCAGAAACATTAGTACATACTCGTGTATATCGAACAAGTTGTGAAATGTAGACCCCGTAAGAAGGGGCTAACGGAACATCGCCGTCGAGATGGGGGAAATTGACTATAGGGAATGAGAAATCATTCCTTTTATCATAAACCTTAGTGTTCAACTTTCCTTGATTTATTGATATATCAAGATCAAGAAAAGGAGTATAATCACTGCTGCTATTGGATTTATTTAAAGTAAGTTCTGCAGGATAAATTTCATCTGTAAATTTAGAAAATTCAGGATTATTTAAAGCCAAAATATCGTCCAAATATCTATATGTATTGTTAAATTTATCCACTAAATGCTGTTTAGAAGGGTCTTGTTGAATTTTTGCCATGAACTGTGACTCGTAGCAATAAAGAAATAAATCTGCTATGAGCAAATGATACAAAGCATATTTGATATCAAAGATTGAGAATTTTCAAATCAATCAAAATTTTTGTCATTCCAAAAAGATATAAATCTTTGTACCGATATCTAAAATGGTATTTGAACTTAAATTTTGCTATAAACTGAAAGTGTTATTTAAGGTAGTTGCCATTCTTGAATGAAAGTAATGACAATTTCATAAAAGTGTTCTGAATACGGGACTTTTGAGTCGTGTTCAACACGGATTCAAGTTCTGATACTATACTAAAACATCAATACAATAACGCATTGAGAGGGTATCACTAATTAATGAACACTGTTGAGCTAAGGGGATTTATATTGAATCTGTTGTAGCGCTTCAGGTTAATACGGGAATTTTGAGTCGTGTTCACTCCGACAACATTTTTGTGTATTATACGAAAAAATCAATACATCAATACCTTGAGATGGAATAACTAATTAATGAACACCGTTGAGCTAAGGGTGATTTATATTTAATCTATTTGTAGCGCTTCAGATTAATTGTTTTTCGTCAATTAAAGTTTAGTTAAATATTTGTCATGCAGGAAAAATTATAAGTGCACTTCAATTTCATAAATAGTTTGTTTTTAGGTGGTATATATTTATATTCAATAGTTCTGGATTCCGTTTATCCTTCTGACTGGTATTTGAGATCTTTTTCGTTTTCGATTACACGAGAGTTCCCATCTCGAAAGTCCCGTATTGTTTTTCGTGAATTAAAGTTTAGTTAAAGAATTGTCATGTAGGAACAATTATATGTATACACTTCAATTTCATAAATATTTTGCTTTTCATGTGGCATATATTTATTTCAATGTGTCAAGAATCCAGTCACTCCGTCTCACTGGTATTTGAGGTGATTATTTCCGCCTTCAATTACACGAGAGTTCCTATCTCGAAAATCCCGTATTTGTAGGACTTAATGAAAGTTTGTCGATAAACATGGAAAAAATAATAGTTTATGCGCTTGATTTTGAGATACAAGGCGGAAAATGTCCATTTTGTAGGTTTTTCGTATGCTTTATAAAGAAATTTGCAAGTCTTCAGAAATGAATGAAGGAGTAATGTCAGTTTCTTGAAATTTTGTCCAGCGATCCTTAAAGGTACATGCTTTAAGAACATGAATAGTGGGTGTTCTTGACATTCAAGATAATAACCTTTATAAGTATCAACACAGCTCTGCGTGACACAGTCACATTCTGATGAGTCATCAAGTGGAGATCCATCACATACAAGAAGATCTGTTTCAACCTGCCAAAATGTAGCTTTGAAATAATTATAAATAAATACACCAATGCATAAGAATCTGACAAAGGAAATGGTTAATCAATACCTAAACAAATATCTGTAAAAAGGGATAGTAAGAATAATAAAACAGGAAAAACTGTGAGCAAATCTCACCAATATATACCCCCGCCCCACATTTGATTCCAGAGGTAAATATATAAATAACAAGCAAAAAATCAGTTCAAATTAAATTTTTTAACAGCTTGTGCATAATTGCAATACGCAATGAATATTCTGTGAAAGTTTCATTGAATATCACGGAGTGGCTAGGAGGAGTTGTCGCAACAAAGTGGGTACCCTTATGGCGGACGGAATAACGAACGGACGAACGAACGAACTGACACCATGTTTACTATATACCACACGCTAAGGTAGGAATATAATGATAGAAACATAAAAACGTGCTTGTTGAAAAAGGATTCTGCTCTTCATAAATGCTTGATATAGCCATATAGTTGACTTAGTAGTATTTTGTTTTCGCAAAATTTTAGGTACTGTAAACGGGAACATTGTTGCGCTAATTTCGCGAATGGAACATATTCGCAAAAAAAATTTCCCTTGCGTAAATTTGTTTTTTTTTACCAACGTAACGAACAGTAAGTTAGAATCACAAAAATAAAAACTCGCGAATAGGTTGAAGAATCAAAATCGCGAAATTTAAACCACGCGAAAATTACCCCTTTTACAGTATCCATATTGTTATCGGTCAGCAGCTCGTAAATATTGTTTGGAATCTGGTCTTTCAGGTGATTGTATTTCGTCGTTGCTAGGACACATTTAAGTTGAAAAGGTGTTTTTTTTTCAAAAGGATGTTTCAAATGAATAAAGATTTACTGTCATATTTGAAACCTCCAGATTATTTTTGAATATTGTGAAAACTACATTATCATGTCAAATTGCTAAGTGTCAGTTTTACTTTCTGTTTACATTTTGCCCTTTTATTTCTTCCACGAGGAAATATTTTTACAAAATCAAAAATAAAAGCACTATAATGTATAAAATGACAACTTTGGAACATTTTTCATCAAATATCACCCTCCCATAATTCGTTTGATTGGAGGAAGAAATCTCAAATATTGTTGAATAGATATCACACTCGGAAGAAATTATCTCTTACATATATCTTTCTACAGAAAGCCATTTTCTTTGCTTGTATAGCTGTGTCAAGTGTTAAAAACTTTTTATAATTTTCTACACAGTTTTGTCAATTGCATTCCTGAATGTATAGGAACTTTTTTGTATTTTAAGACCCGGCACCTGAATCGGTTTTCAGTGGCTCCGGCTACAGAGCGGCTGGGCGCGTCCCCAGTTGGTGGATAGGGGAATGCCTTGTCAATGCGGGTAGTCAGGTCATAATACGGAAAGCCTGACTGCGAACCATTGTAGCCAAACTGTGTGAAGAAACGCAATGCTCTATGCAGTATAAATACCCCTTCTATATTGTCTAAAGAGAGTAGAGTCACTGGGACTCGTATAGGAGGCTTCTCCCGCCCCTACCCATTTTTCCTCTTTTCCAGTGACAATCAAAACTCGTCCCGGTTGTCCCTTCCACTTTTGTTTCTTATTTCTCTTACTTATATTATTTTGAATTGATTAACTTGTTCTCATCCTGATATAGCAGAAATATTGCTCACTGGACGTTTAACTCGTACTAATCAATCAATCAATTATATTTTAAGAAGGGTGCAACTTGACCAAAACTTTATCTTACCTTTGGGGCACAGTAACCCATATAGTTGCTTCCACTGTCAAAATACAATCTGCAAATCTGTATACATGAAACGAAATGTGAATATATTTTCATTTAATGCATGAAAAACGTGTAATTTCAACAAGTATTTTGTATAAAAACATGTTTCAGCCGTTATTCTGCAATTTCACATTGTCCTCGACAAGTAGATAAAGCAACAGAATTATTTACTCCTCATTTAAAACAATAAGGGAAAAACAAAGCAATTGTGGTCTTAGTATATATATCCCATTTTAAATCCAGAGTTTTTGAAACGTCCAACAGTCCCGCAACAACCTGTTAAATCACAAATACTCGAGACTGGCACAGCCTTTTGACAGACTTATGAACATAAAAATATTATTATTGTTTAAATACAAACTCAATATGTAAACTCTCCTGTATTAATCTTAAAGAAATTTTACCTGCTTAATTTTGACATTTGCCACATCATTTATTTCTTCATAATTGACAAAAATCAAATAAGCGACAGCAACAACGTGCAAAAGGCTCGGCAAAATACAATTATTGTCAAGTAAACCGTAATAGTTTTTATTTTGGCTGGTAGCAAATGGCTTGGTTTCTTTCAATGTAGTTTGATTTTTTTTTATTATGTAACATTTAAATTATATCTTATTTCGTTGTATGCAATTTTTGTAATTATCAGAATAATCACGAATCAATTGAAAATGAAAGTGAGCGTGAAAATAAAAGTGCACATGAAAATAACCGCTTATATTGCAAAAAGCACTTAATGTAAAATGTTATCATGACATACTTCAGACGACAGAAATTCTGGAAAGAAATTTGTACGGAATCGGCATCCGTAAAATTGGTTTGACTTGACTACAGTTGATTGCCTTATGAGACAATGTAAAATCAGATTTTTTAGGTATGTGGAGATGTATACTGTGTTTTTGTCCTTTTGATGCTTTCCCGTGACTGATTTAACTTTACGCTTACCATGGAAATCAGTTCAGGCTCTTTCAACGATAATATAAAACATTCCAAAAAAAGTTTTGCATGTATCATTTTCACAGCATGTATAAACTTTGTAAGCATTCCAATGAATTTAGGTAAATTTAGTCCATGAGAAAGTAACTTTTAAGGTCGAACTTTGGTGGCTCGAACACCCAAGGGACCAATGAAAACAGTTCGAAAGGTTGTTTGAGCTATCCGAGTCCAACCATGTTTAAATTTTAACAAAGGGACTAGAAAAAAGGGTTCGAGACATCCATGGTGTTCAATTGCAATTCGAGCCATCGAAATTCAACTGTATTCAGAGGAATTTAAACTGTGTAACGTGATACCATCCTCTATAGAAAGGTTGTGGGGAAATACTGTGAGGAACACAAGACACCGAGAAAGACACAAGACTACTTAATGTGGCAATTCTTTTCGGGTTCTAATAAAAGCACCCATTTACCAATCTTTCAAAAATGCGAATTCTCATTTTCTCTCCTTTATAGGTCAGTAGTCTACCTGTATTGGGTTTTATTCGTATGTTTATTATACTATAGGCAAACAGGACAGATAAAGGGGAAGTTCGGGTACACATAAACCGGTTTAATCTTACCACAGGCTTTTGCTAGTGCCCGTACCATGTCTGGCTGTCCCAAGTTTATATCCTTGATAACGTTTGTCTTTTGTCTTATTTTTGTCTTTCTTGTGAAGTTAACTGGTAGATTGTAGCGTGTAATTGTAATTTTTATCCATTGTAGATGCTTCCTTTTATATTTCTTATTATATATGCCATAATTATCTTATGAAATACAGAGATATTTTACCTCATGAGGAGTGCATGGAATGTTGAAGCAATTCAGGCCTGAAACTGTAAAATAAAAATATCGCAGATAAATGATCCTTTCATCAAGTTGGTTTTAGAGTGAGCTTTGCATGCCTTATAGAAGTATCTATAGACTAAACGATCACTGACAAGACATTAAAGAGATATTTTTGTTTCTTCTTTTCGTTTTTTTTTGCTTTGTGTTACAAGTCTGCAAGATATATGCGAAAAAGTGATTTATCATACTGGTACTGGTATCATACAGGTTTGGGTACCCATAAAGCGGTTTAACCCTACCGCTGGCATTTGGTAATGCCGGTACCGAGTTTATATCGTTATTTATGTTTGTTTTTTTGTCTACATTAGTGTTTTTCTAGTTCAGTGGGCTTGTAAATTGTGGCATGTGATTGTAGTTTACCGCCATTGTAAGTGTTACCAATGTCATTTGTATGTAATGTAACTAGTTAAACATAGACTCGTTATATCAAAAGATGTGCCCTCAAAGTTATTAAAGGCATCAAAAGATGTAGTACATGAGACGTCATCATAGATGCTATCAGATGAATTTATTTAGATAAATCGTTCATAAAATAAACTAGAGGCACAGAGACTGAGCCTGTATCGCTCACCTGACGAATTGCTTCTATGCCATGCATGACAAAAACATGTTTTTTAACCAATGGGTTCAAATGTTTAGCTATGTTCTCCATTAGCACCCGTTCTTTTGTCTGATCCTATTGAAATGAATAATTTTTGTAAAGTATCCTCTATACAGTTAAATTTGCTTTATTAGTTTCAGAGAAGATGATGAAAAGGGTGGTTATCTCATACTGGGCTCCAATGTTAAAATATAATTTGCACTGGATTCCAAGTTTTTTGTCGAATCGGAATGAATTGGGTAATTTTTGTAAAGTACTTTCTGTACATTATTCCTGTAAAGTTTGGTTGAATTTGCTTAAGTGGTATCAGAGGAGAAGATGAAAACATGATTTCCCATAGGGTCCAATGTTAAGATATGTTTCGTGCTGGCGGCCATATTTTTCATAGGATCAGAAAAGTTTCGGCAATCTATTTTGAAGGGCCTTCCATACATCCTGTAAAGTGTGGTTCAATTTACTTAAATAGCTTCAGAGGAGATGGCAAATTTATGCCTTTCCCATAGGGTCCAATGTTAAAAACTATGTTCTGCGACGGCGGTCATGTTTTTTTTGCTAATGGGTAAACATTTCGGCGACCCAAATAAAGTACCTTCCATACATCATTCATGTCAAGTTTGGTTAAATTTGTTTCAGTGGCTTCAGAGGAGATAACAAATATATGCTTTTCCCATAGGGTTCCATATTAAACTATGTTCTGCGCTGGCGGCAATGTTTTTCAGCGGATCAGAAAAAAATCGACAATCTTCATAAAGGACCTTCCATACATCATTCCTATAAAGTTTGGTTCAATTTGCTTCGATAACTTCAGAGGAGATAGCAAATATGCTTCTTCCCATAGGGTCCAATGTTAAACCTAAGTTCAGCGCTGGGGGCCATGTTTTACTGGCGGATTGGTAAATTTCAGCAAACTAAGTAAAGAACCTTCCATACGTCAATCCTGTAAAGTTTGGTTCAAATTGGTCCACTGGTTTCTGAGGAGGTAGTCAAAATGTAAAAAGTTTACGGACGGACGACGGACGCCAAGTGATGGCAAAAGCTCACATAGCCTTTTAGGCCAGGTGAGCTAAAAAGTGAAGAAGCAAAGTCGATAAATTATTAATTTAAAATTTGCAGTATTTCAACATTATCTCTTCGTGTTATTGCCCCAAAACAATTTTTCAGCCTTAAATAATGATTTTTATTTATTTTATCTGCACTGAAGCGACATTAGTTGTCGAAAGGGTCATTTGCAGAAACTATACAGTAACTTTTATTCTTAGATACTTATTGCGTATAGTAGCGTCTCAAAATGACAAATTTATTATGGCAAGAACATCTTTGAGATTGAGTTTTGAAATAATGAAATACCGAAGTTGCTGTTGATTTATTTTCTGCATATGCGCGTTTGGACAACTTTTTCTTCATCCATGCAGATAAATCCAAATTATTAAAATGTCTATTAACCGAAAGCTTGCAGAGAACAAAAAAACCAAAAGGATCAAAGTAGAAAGGTCACAATTCAGCTATTAAGGACAGATCTATGCATGAGGGAGATACTCCCATGTTTTAAACAAAATTTTGTAAAATTTAGATATTGCATGTTTCATAAAGTTTGTTTTCGGGTGAGCACCGAAGTACTGACTACGGGGTTGGTGAATACCCTTTGAGAATAATAGTCCACTAGCAGAGGCAAAGGGGCAATGCATAAAATTCCCGTATAATATACGGAATATTAAATGGTACCAGTTTATACTGTTGAAGTTTAAATTGCTAGTTGGATAATAATTGAAGATAACTTGCCAGACTGTGTTGTTGTGGTTTGTTTAGTTGTAATTGTTGTTGGTACGGCTGTTGTTGGCACAACTGTTGTTGGTACGGCTGTTGTTGGCACAACTGTTGTTGGTACGGCTGTTGTTGGCACGACTGTTGTTGGCACGGTTGTTGTTGGCATGGCTGTTGTTGTAATGGTAGTTGTCGTCATTGGTAGAGCAGTTATTGGTTGTTTCGTCGCTACACCTGTTGTCGTTGGACCACTGTGATACAAATATTCGTTAACTGAAACATTTGTAAGAGGCTATTTAATTCGCGATACGTTAAATCGATAGAGACATTCATTGAATTTTTATTTTCTTGTATACCAATTTTTTTTAATTATATTTAAGTCTGTGATTGTCTTCGACAAAAGCAATTAAGACTTGAGTAACTTTTTTTATTTCGAGAGCTGTCAGGGAGCATAACACACATATAACAGGAAACACCTACAATGGCCGAAAGACATAGCCACATGCCACAAAGTAAATAGAAACTGCACAAAAAAAATAAAATGAATAAAAATAAAAATACAAAAGACAAATGTAAACAACGATAGGAAATATATGCATTTCACTTATGTCTACATACGTACGGATGGAACGACTGCAATATATAATCCCTGCTTCCTTATGGGCGAGGATAATAAAGATTTATTCACTGGTCCCTTTGAGGTTTATTTCATCATTTCATAAAACTAATAACTATATGTTTCCCATTGGTAGCCAATTTGCATAAGGTGCAGACTTGAGGGACATCTGTTTTGAAGGGGACCATCTAAGATGCATTGTGATTAAGTTTTATTCTAACTAGCAAAGTTGTTTCAGATAAAAAATTCTTTATGTGCTCTTTCTATATTGTCCAGTAATAAATTAAGTTCCCCACAGATGGCCATGTTGGATGATATATAGGCACCAAAGTCACAATACTTAGTCAGCACCTCATAGCGTCATACATGCCATGTAGTATTCAAATCCATCTGTGGTTCTCGAGGTTAATGTCATCACTTGATCATTAAAGGCTTTATTTAACAACAAAAATTATGTAGGCTATAAGGCATAGAAACTGCTTGCTAATTCATGTCAGCAAAGCATACAGTACAGTGGCCAATCAAATACTTTTCTATAAGACAAAATATTTTATATAGAAAAATAATTGTAATATATAATAAGGTAAAGACAAAGAAAGTATTTTTGCAAAAAATTGTAAACGTTTGTACAAAAACACTGTTTTTGCTCTTAATTATAAATAAAATAATTGTTTTAACAAAGCTATAAAAGGGAATTTCTCTAAAGCTTAAAAGAGAAAAGTTAACCAAAGAAGATTTGAACACATAATTTAAAGGGAAACAACCAATAAACCATATGGCATTGGAAAAATCAACACAGGCCTTTGGATTTTCTTCAAAATTCCTGAGTATGTAGATCTTGATATGCTGAACATTATTCCAATTTACACTGCAGTTTTTGAAATAAAAAATAAAAAATGCATAAATTTTGAAAAATTTACGGAAAAAGGGCTATAACTCTAAGACGGGTTTCCCGATTTTCTTTAAAATTGCAGAGCAGATAGATTTCGGCATTCTGAAGAATTTTACCCATGTCAGATTTTTGATATCTGCAACGGTTTTCGAGTTATTTGCCAAAAACAGCAATTTACCCCTATGTTCTATTTTTAGTAACAGTGGCTATGTTGTTTGGCCCTCGGACTAACCGAACGTATTATCTAAACTACATACCCTGGTGATGACCCAGGTTAAGTTTGGATTAAATTGGCCCAGTGGTTTTAGAGGAGAAGATTTTTAAAGAAAAGTTTACGACGGACGGACGGACGGACGACGGACGACGGACGCCAAGTGATGGCAAAAACTCACCCTGGCATAGCCAGGTGAGCTAAAAAAGAAGAAAAACTTACCAATCTTACTTGAACATGCACTTGAAGTACAACTACATCCCTGGGATGTCACGTCTGAATAGCTTTTGCAAGTTGGCCATGCCTACAAAAAAGTTATTTGCTATATTCTTAATGAGCTCCTATAATAAATAAAGACTGAAATATGGATGAGGGGTCTGTTATTTATGGCATCCAAATTTAATTTATTCACAAACAAGGAAACATAGTTGGTTTATATTTGACCGGTATTGTTATGATAGCTTCACGCACACAAATTCTTAGAAACAATGCAAGATATTTTACAGTACACACATAAAACATTCAATAAAAATAAAGGATCCCGAAATTCATAATATTTTACATATCCATTTGAACTCAGGAACAACAACAGGTGTGCAGACACTGAAGCGTCTTCTCTATGCATGCATGTATTTCTTATCATGTAAGAAGTGGTGCGCCCAAACCGAAAGTAGCATGTCTGCCATGAAAGATGAGACGAGTCGATGAAGGGATATGGAGTAAATGCACCTGAGACAAAATCTCTTCAAATAAATTATAAAATCAAGCTATGGAACAACGTTATCATGAGGCCTTTAACAATGCCCCCTGCCTAACCCTCGTAGTAAATTCAGTACGGCCCCAGTACCAGCGGAATTCACTGCTTGATGTTGAGCAACGCTACATGGTCATCCATGTTTTTACGTCCACTGACCGTCAACAAACATGAAAGTAACCGGAATTTAAAAGCCTATTTGTAAATCAGACACAAGTTGGAAAACCGTGACATTGTACTGAAAAAGCGACTTGTTATGAAACTATAATTTCCAAAGTTTCATGTTCAAGTGTACGTGTCCTGCTATTCTTGCAGGAGTAGTTTTCTGTTTGGTGATATGGTCTGTAAGTCTCATTCTACATTCACCTTTAAAAGTTTTATATAAGATGCACTAAAACTGTCATCAGACTTCGGGGAACAATTTTACTTGACGTCATTTATCAAATAATCTGTCAGAAAATGCAATTGAACAAAAGAGCTCCTTTTTCATTAGAAATTTATTAGTTAATATTATGTTGAAAAAAGACACTTGTAAATTGCACTTACATTGAAAAGCATACATCTGCCAACTACAGTTCCCATATAGTCAAACAGGTGGCAGTACTTCTATAAAATACATTATTAAACATTTAACACAAAGATTAATTATATGTAAACCTGCAAAATTGATCCATTATTTAGTAACAGCGGCAATGTTGTTTGTCCTTTGGACTTAAAAATTAAAAAAAATTGAAAGAAGATACCCTGGTGATGACTTAATCCAAGTAAAGTAAATTTTGGCTTTGTAGTTTCAGAGGGAAAGTTCTTTGAAAAAAGATAACATCGACGACGGGCCATGTGAGTTTAAATAAAGAATTTTGTTCGCGCATTTCATTTTGCTATGAATATTCTAGAGATAAATGTAGCCTCTGTGTAAATTGCCATGCCTTTTAAGACTAAAAACATCAGCTTAACATTGAAAAGGAACAGAACGAATATTAAATTCCCGTGAATAAAATCGATATACAATGCATATTTTACTTAAAAACAAGTAAAAGATACTTTAATGATACTCCAACGAAAACTTTTGTAAACAAAGTTGGAATATTTGTCAATAGGGCCTGTAAGTCTCGTACTATTTTGGCACTTCCGGGATCCAAAATTATACCCGGAAGTTACATTTTAAACAAAGATATATGACGTCTCAAACAAAAATTTGAGCGTCACAATCCTTTGACGTCATGCTTTGGCGGGAAACGTTTTCAAATTGCCTGTTTATCGTAGATTCTCGTTAGTCACATGACGAGACTTACAGACCCTATTTTCATTCCAAAAATATCTATAGTAAGCAGATAATAGACAAGGAAACATTCAAATATTAAGGAGAAATTCTCATCTTCATTACAATACAAAGCCGTAGAATTATTTCGGCAAACTATTTAATAAAGCACGTGTTATCAATTGCAAGATTGACAGAGAAAATGGCCGAGATGTCCAAACTGAATAGACGTTGCAATAAGCTCTGTAGAGGTGAATAGAAACAGGATAACAGAAATTTGCCTACATGCATCGTATTTTTGTTAACTAGTATGGTCTCTTCAATGTTTTGCAGTAAACTGAACGGAGGAAACATAGGTTACCGATATAACCATATGCAGAAACTTAATTTTCGGCGTACAATTCTAAGAATTGTCTCAGTAGTTATAGGGTCTGTAAGTCTCGTACAATTATGGAACTTCCGGGTACATAACATGTACCCGGAAGTTTCATTTTTAAAAAAACATATGACGTTTCCGGCATTATATTCGAGCGTCATAAATCTGCAACGTCATGTTTCGGCGGGAAACGTTTTCAAGTTGCAATTTTATCGTGATGTCTCGATGTCACATGACGATACTTACAGACCCTATTGTAATAAGAATGTCTTTCACTAGTTTTTGTTTTTTTAGAAATATGTTGTTGTGAAAGTCTTTACTTAGGTCCAGATAGCGTTATCTTGAACCCTATTGAAAGAACATATTGAGATAAACATCGTACTGACAGAATAAAGAGAAGAAAAGGTCAAAACTCCCGCATTGTCAATAACGACAAAAATCAGAAGTATCAAACAGATCTTAGAGAATTATTTTAAAGAAATGTTTTGGCAACTTACCTCAGACATTTGACAATATTGGTCGCCACATTTCGTTCCTACAATGCATTTCTAATGATTTTAAATCGGCCATTGTTTTTATGCTATGAATATATTTTTTCATTTTATATTTCTACCATACCACAATATCATCTATCAGATACCCAAAAAGAAAGACAAGGATGAGAAATCCAATATATATAGAATTAAAATGAGTAAATGTAATTCTTTTTAAATAGCATAAGTATCTGGTATCTGGTTCCGAAGAAATGATTTCCTGCTTATGATAAAAATACTGAAAACCGGTTATCATATGATCTGAATAAATGGTTGCAATTATGTTCGAAAAAAACCCTTTTTATTACAAACTTTAAACTGCCTTTTAATCGTCATGATGTTTAATATTGCTTTGTTTATTCATGTTTGCACATCCTTTGTAATCAGGTGCCGATATAGGGGATATCATGAGGGGAGTGTGCCCTACTGAACCAGAAAACAATATGACTTTTTTTTAAAGAAAACCGGGATATTTTGGCAAAAAAAATGCACCAAATTTTTTATACTCGCTCCTCCTTGCAATTTTTTTTCAATTACACGCTGACTCCCCACATCAGGTTGTATGTCCACCCAAGGTTATCTCCAAATTGTTGATATTTTCTCTAGTCCAATTGAAATAAATTAAACTGATGCCACACAATTATTTCACCACATACTAGTAATCAGATCGATGAACACATCGATTTATCAGGTTACTTAATATCTTTCATAACCATAATTAATCGTCGAATAAATCGTGCAAAAACAGAATTTTTACCAAGTATTTCACGTTGATACCCTTATATCACTTTAAG
>MJUU01056142.1:207904-221598 GCA_002080025.1 Modiolus philippinarum
TCTTGCTTACGTTTAAATGAAATGAAATTACACATTGGCATCGGTTGAAAGAACATTTTTCCAATTAAATTTTATTAGTCTGAAATCAATAGCCACTACAAAATAAGCTTGGTTTGTCATTTAAATTTTTAATGAAGTAAAGTGTTGTAATCAATACTATGTTAGATTGTTGCTAAGTAATAGTCGATATTGGTTAACCAAGTAAATTAATTGCTTTTTTAGTATAAGGAATAAACACATTTTATTGGGGTACTATTTAGGTTTTTTTCTTACTTTTTCCTGTATAAATTTTTTCTCCTTTCTGCTGTTTTTTTTGGGGGGGGTCAAAAATTTTTTTCTCACTTTTTCTGTGTAACTATTTTGGGGGGTGTTTTTGCGTCTATTTTTTTTTTGAGGGTCAAAAAATATAGGGTTTTTGTGCTGTTTTTACGTTTTTTGATAAAACTTATGTCATTTTTAGGTCTTTTGAGGGTTTTTTGGGGGGTCAAAAATTTTTTTATCACTCTTTCTGTGTAACTATTTTCTCCTTCAGGATGTTTTTTTTTTAAACACAATACTAATATGTTATATTACACACCTCCACTACCGACTATTTTTGAGGTACGAAAAAATAGTCGGTGGGGGAGGGGGTAATATAACATATTAGTCATTGTCAATAACGACAAAAATCAGAAGTATCAAACAGATCTTAGAGAATTATTTTAAAGAAATGTTTTTGGCAACTTACCTCAGACATTTGACAATATTGGTCGCCACATTTCGTTCCTACAATGCATTTCTAATGATTTTAAATCGGCCATTGTTTTTATGCTATGAATATATTTTTTCATTTTATATTTCTACCATATCACAATATCATCTATCAAATACCCAAAAAGAAAGACAAGGATGAGAAATCCAATATATATAGAATTAAAATGAGTAAATGTAATTCTTTTTAAATATCTTAAGTATCTGGTATCTGGTTCCGAAATAATGATTTGCTGCTTATGATAAAAATACTGAAAACCGGTTATCATATGATCTGAATAAATGGTTGCAATTATGTTCGTAAAACCCCTTTTTATTACAAACTTTAAAGTGCCTTTTAATCGTCATGATGTTTAATATTGCTTTGTTTATTCATGTTTGCACATCCTTTGTAATCAGGTGCCGATATAGGGGATATCATGACGGGAGTGTGCCCTACTGAACCAGAAAACAATATGACTTTTTTTTTAAGAAAACCGGGATATTTTGGCAAAAAAAATGCACCAAATTTTTTATACTCGCTCCTCCTTGCAATTTTTTTTTCAATTACACGCTGAGTCCCCACATCAGGTAGTATGTCCACCACAGGTTATCTCCAAATTGTTGATATTTTCTCTAGTCCAATTGAAATAAATTAAACTGATGCCACACAATTATTTCACCACATACTAGTAATCAGATCGATGAACACATCGATTTATCAGGTTACTTAATATCTTTCATAACCATAATTAATCGTCGAATAAATCGTGCAAAAACAGAATTTTTACCAAGTATTTCACGTTGATACCCTTATATCACTTTAAGTTGTGACATTGTTAATTCTAGTAATATTATCGACCTGTACGAAATGAGCCGCATGGTTTATTGATTGAATTGATTGAATATTGTTTAACGTCTACTCAGCAATATTTCAGCTATATCAAGACGAGAACAAGTTTGTTGATAAATAATCACTTTGGGGTATGGAAATGGCCATGGGACGGGAAATTCTGACTGCCACTGGAAAAGTAGGGTGAAATCGTCAAGGGCGGGGAATTTAGCCTTGTAGCCGATCACCTACCGCATGGTTTAGACAAGTAATCCAGGCGTAAATTTCCTTCTGACCAGGCGTAAGCATGTCCAAATAAGTAAACCAGGCGTCAAATGACACGTAAACCAGGCGGAAATAGACACGTAATACTTAAATTAGCTGGATAGAAAACCAGGCGTAAATAAATCAAGGCGTAAAATAAAACCAGGCGTAAAAAAATAACCAGGGGTAAGAAAATAACCAGGCGTTAATTTTTCCTGCTCTAGCATCTGTTTACACTGACCTCATTTCTGAATTATGCAATACTTTGCCCTTGACATATATTACTATTCAAATTTAAGAAAAACAAAGTAGTTTTGTACAAAAAATGCTGGGGAATCAGAACGCTAGAAATACAAAAAAGTTGTATTATTTAGAATTAATGTGGGAATTCAGTAGTGCAAACATATATTCTTTATAAATTAGTAAAACACTTAAAAAAGTAATTAATCAAAAGAATAACGGACTTCAATGTTTGAGCATTTTCACTAAATATCTGAGTCTAAGATGAAACTTTACTGAAAAATTGTGATAAACATGCATACAGGAATTACTGTAGTCAGACAATCTCATGCAGTTGATAAATGAATATTTCCTTGCAAATGTGGTTATTATAAGCTATAATATACTCACATGCTAAATTGTGTACTACAGATCCTAAATTTACTGACTAGTAACTGAACATTTACGTCCTTTTGAACAAAATGTAGAAGGAAGTCCCAAAAGCACAGATTCACCATCTTAACAACTCTGATCCAGCCAAGAAAATGAAAGCCAAAAATGTCAAAATTCCAATGATCCCCTTGATAAATTTTGTTTATATATGTATAAAAACCAACTGGTTTGGAAATTTCCTGAATGTTTTATTTTTATATGTGCAGTTGTGTTGAACCGTCTGGAAAGGGTACACAGATTACTGTTCTCTGTAGAGCAGGAATACGTGTCCTGCTCATTTACGTCGAGCAAAGACACGTAATTTCAGTTTACGCCTTGAAACCAGTTGGTTTCCGTGCAAAAACCAGCTGGGATACGCCTCAATATTTCGTACGGGTAATGTTCTACGCAATATATTCGCTGTCTGATTATGTCAAAACGAACAGTTTCTAAAAAAAAATCCTTTCCCCCAAAAATTCAGCATGAAAATGATAGGCAAAATATTTTAAACAAAAATTAAAATCTAGCTTAATAATTTTATGAATCAAAATAATTATATTTGATACAAGTTCTTATTTCATCGTTTCAAAGAGAACATCAACTAGATGACATATAAAACAAATTCAAATGCAACATTTATATGACGAACGTTTTGATTGGTCTTGATTTGACGGTCAAAATATCCGTTTACAAGGCTTCGCTACGCGTCGCCTGAAAAATACATTGTGACCGTAAAATCTACGGTTTATGCCCTCGGGTATTCAAATAACGCACTGTTATTGCTTAAATACCACCAGACTTTTCCAATATTTTATACAGCGGCTTGAAATAAACATTCTAATGTCCTATTTCGACGTCTCAAAGAGGGTATAATAGCGTTGATTGGCTTCATTTTCAATATAAGGTACTATGGCGATCTTAAAAAGTGTATTGGTTAACGCTTCTATAAAGCTATACAAGGGTACCCATAAACCGGTTTATTCCTACCGCTGGCTTTTGCTAGTGCCGGTACCAAGTCCGACAATCCCGAGTTCCTATCGTTATTTACGTTTGTCTCTTGTCTTTTATTAGTGTTTTTGTAGTGCAGATGTGGCATGTGATTGTTGTTTTCTGCCATTGTTGGTATTTACTCGCATCTTTTTAGGAACACTTAAAGACAGCAACATTCTTAACTTCCTTTAGCTATTAGCTAAATCAGTCTCTGCAATCTTGAATTAAACGAAATTGCGAAATAATGCGTACCTGGTGGTATAGTGCTTGGTGGCTCCGTTGTCGTTGGAACGTATGTCGTAGTTGGACGCTGTGTTGTAGTTTTTGGTGAATGGATGACATGCAATTCATGATCTGTTACTGTGTTTGAATTAAACGTGAAAAAAACATTTTATTTTTTTTTAAAGCAAGGTAGAGAAAAATTGAAAAAAAACAAGAAGTGTCTTTTTGATACAAAAACTAATGTCTCCCCCACACGACAAAAAGGAGCATAACTCCCACAAACATTACCCGATCAATACAACAAGACGATATGCATTTTGGTTGAAATCCGATGAAAGATGTAGGAGAATTGGCGTCCAAAAAAATTATTTTGTAAAATTCTAAGTTGAAAAGGGGCATAACTCTCACAAAAATTAGCTGACCAATCAACTCCAACAAAAATTAGCTGACCAATCTAGCGAGACGATATGCACAACTAGGCATGTCAGTCAACAATCCTGTGAAGTTTGGTTAAAATCCGATGAAAGATGTAGGAGAATTGGCGTCCATAAACATAATTTTGCAAAATTCAAATTCAAAAATAGTAATGGTGCATTACATGATACCCCGCCACGTTTCACAAAATTTCTAAGTAAAAAGGGGCATAACTCCAGGACAATGCGTACCAATGAACCCAAAATTATACTTGGCCTGTGTTTTGTGGTAAACAATTTACATACCAAGTTTGAAGACAGTATGGTATTTCATTCACAATTTATGAGTATGAAAACCTAAAATTTGCAAAATTTCAAGGGGCATAACTCCAGAACCCCTTAGACCTCTGAACCAAAAATCATACTTGACCTGAGTTTTCTGGTAAACAACTTACATACCAAGTTTGAAGACCTTGCGTTATTTCGTTCACAAGTTATCAGTCGGAAACTCTAAAATTCGCAAAATTTCAAAGTTTAAAGGGGCATAACTCCAGAACCCCTTGGACCTCTGAACCAAAAATCAAACTTGACCTGAGTGTTGTAGTAAGCAAGTTACATACCAAGACCTTGTGTTATTTCTTTCACAATTTATCAGTCGGAAACCCTTAAATTCACAAAATTTCGAAGTTTCAAGGGGTATAACTCCAGAATCCCTTAGTCCTCTGAACTAAAAATCGAACTTGACCTGAGTGTTGTAGTAAACAACTTACACACCAAGTTTGAAGACCCTGTGTTATTTTGTTCACAAGTTATCAGTCGGAAACCCTAAAATTCGCAAAATTTTCAAGGGGCATAACTCCAGAACCCCTCGAACCTCTGAACCCAAAATCGAACTTGACCTGAGTTTTGTGGTAAACAACTTGTATACCAAGTTTGATATTTCGTTCACAAGTTATCAGTCGGAAACCTTCGGTGGACGGACAGACGGACGGACGAACACACGACTGAGGGTATCACATAATACCACGCCACTTCGTGTGGCGGGGTATAAAAAGGGTAATAACTCCAATGAAAATCAGCCGATGAATCCGGCGAGACGATATGCATAACTAGGCATGATGGTCAACAATCCTGTGAAGTGTGTTTGAAATCCGATGAAAGATGTAGGAGAATTGGATTGGCGTCCACAAAATTTGTGACGGACGGACTGACGGACAGACTGACGGACGACAGACGGAAAAGACAAAAACAATATGTCTCCTCCTTAAGAGGGGGAGATATAATTCTGAAAAAAAAACAAAAAAGAAAAAAACCGCAAAGGAGGCGCATTCGGTTGTTAAACAAATTTCACGCGTGCAATAAGGTGTCACTTGTAACACAACTACCAACAACGAAAATTACAAAAAAAAACGTTACGTTTGTTCTGTGTCTGTCCAGTTCAACAGTCAAATAGTTCAAATGCATGTAGTTACTTTATTGTAATTTTACCAAAATATCATTGAACTGTTAAGGTCTTATGAATAATACAAATTTGCTATACACTTTTCAAAAACTGCTGCTATAAAATATCGAGTCCTGAAAGCTGATATTCTTTGATAGGAAACAGGAATAGCTTATTAGTATTGTTTTGCTTTTGTAACACAATTAAATAATTGTTGTAGTTTTTTCCTCACTGGTCTTTTAGATACCGAAGAAACAAATGATAAAAAATCAAAGTCCAAAGACACGACAAAAACGGCAACAGAGAAAAGACGAAAAAGTACCCCGTACAAAATATTTTACAGGATTCCTGAAGAAAGTTGACGAAATTATGCCGTTATATTTTTTCCTGTTATTATTTTACGTACACGGAAAATAAGTTTTCCTGCAATCATAGTCCTGTTACAAGACAGGAATATTCTCTGAGTAAACGTATTATATCATGTTATGTCTAAGCCATTATTTAAAATTCCTGCTTACACTAAAAGGAATTATGAAACTGATGAACATGAGGTATTTTTTACACATGTGCAGAATTACAAAAATGGGGGCCAAGAAATTATAGGGGAGAGGAAAAACAATGTTGTGAAAATTGAAGATCAAATTATGGAAGATGCATTTATTCTTTAGAAGATAATTGATCTTTTCATTTTAGATGTTTAAGAATAGATATATCATTTTATCACCAAACACTTTTGTTGCTGATGCTGACAACCCTTTCTTAAAAAGGGGTGGATGGGACCTAAGTGCAAGGCTTACATGATCTAAAAAAATGAAAGATTTTGCCTTTCTGCGAAATAGTTAGGTCATTTTTTATTGATAATAAGCTTCTTTTAAACATGATAAGCTACACTATTATTGTTGAATGGTCAACAACATATTGTATTACTCTCCTTTATCTTTTCATATTTCTGTATATAATCTAAATATATTCTCTTATATATATATACTTAATTGCAGGAATTGTCTACTGTGAATAACAAAATCCTGTAAAAAAATCATAAAAGGAATATTTTCTGGCAGGATTTTTTATGGTAAATCCTGCAAATAAATTCCTGTAACAAAATTCCTGCTTATTTTAATTTTATGCCATTTTATTCCTGCTGAAGTCCTGTAACAATCCTGTAAGAATATGTATATTCTTTTTATTTTGGGGTAAGGGAAATTCCTTTTAGTAATGTTTGAAAAAGTCCGTTATCTTTACCTATGGATTACTTACGGCAGGACAATTTCCTACGGGATGTGAGATGTCCTCAATGCACGGAAATAAAAAGATGACATTAAGAATTAAGGCACTAAGTGCAGCTTCCATGAAAACCGGGAGTGACATCAGGTGCTAATGAAGGGTAAGCATGTCCTGCTCCGAAAGTGGCACCCGTCACACTATCATTGAGTCAATCCAGGGTCGAGTCAAAATCGGTTAAGTCAATTCCATGGAGACGTGAAATCTAGCTGAAAATGTCGGTTTTCAAAAAGTGGAATCAGCTATTAAGATTCAGTAAAACTTTTAAAAAAACTTGCATATCAAAAATAAAACGATTATTCAGGGATTAAAAATATCAAAAATATACCACGGTATTTTGCAAAGGAAGCCAGTCTAACAGAATTTTAAATAATTATTATTTGAAAACTTAATTATTAAATGTTGTTTACATTAATTTCAGAAGTAACAAACAGATAGAGGAAAAAAAATAGAAAACACTTACATGTGTGTAATGAACAAGAAGTCGTAGAACAAGAACAGCCAGTTCCTATGAGATTGGTATACGACTGACAGTCAACCCCAACCTATATAATGAAAATAACACCAATTCTGTATGTTATTGAAAATCTCAAATGTATGTACATACTCTTTAGTTATCTCGACTATACTCCGCATGCGTTTTTATATGTCGACAATCACACATATCACCTGCGTTAATAAAAGAAACTCTGACAGCGTACAAAACCATACTCCATATTTCAAAAACTTTTGTACAAAAATATTATCAACAAACTCTACTAAAATTACTTCAAATTCAGATTTTGACATAGCAATGCATACAAAAGGAAACCAACTAAGTCGTTACTTAGTTCTTTCTTCTTATTAAAGAGATACATTATTCGTTGAAAAAAGGTTGAGTATTAAGTAGTAAAATTTGAACTGAATGTTTTAATGACTATATTGACAAGGCGTTATGTAAAAAATAAATGTAAATTCATGCTCTCAAGGGTAAAAGGTACAAACACAGAATAAAAATACATTTAATCAAAACAAAATGCAAAAATAGAATAAACAATGCAAATATTATACAATTATGGACTATTGCAGAAGTGAATACACCTTTTTATTGACCTGTAAACCAATATTCACCGAGATCACTAAAAAGCATATTCATCAATACAAAAGCCCACGATTATTTTATGATACAGTTCCGTATATTATGTGTCATACAGTGAGGAACCACCCAGCAGGTGAATACATGTATTTATTCGCCTCTTATGATTTGGTTGTGTAAATATAGTGTTGAATTAGGACAACTTTATGGTAATTATGATTGCATTAGATTAGCAAGTTCGGTATTTAGTCATCATAATCCCAATAATTCAATAGCTATTCAAATGTCGAATTTCATTGGTCCACGTCATGAACAAAAAAGGCGTTTCTTGCCTATTAAAATTTTCAAAGAAAAAATAATGCAGTTTATAGTGACGTCAAATTCAGTTAAAACATTGTTTGAAATTCAAAAGAAAAAGTAATATTATGGCAGTTTTTGGATTTGTAAACGCGACCTTTCATTCCAAACTTTACATAAAATTCTTCGGACTTGCTTCTGTTTGGTTTATGAGTGAGTCGGTCTCGTTTATGTAAGCCAAAATAGTATCCTATGAAATATGATACAACTGGAACAAATGTTATTGATATATCTATGAGATTTATTCCGTCTGGAGATTATTTCACCAGGTGAACAGTAAATACTTTCCAGGTGGAGATTATTTCGCTTTGCGAGCTATGAAATTTGTTCCTTTGGAACTTATTTCACGGTGGAGAATATAAACCGTTACATTTACACATCAATGAACTCCTCCAAAATTACATTTATTCCTATAATAATGCATTTAACTTACGTGGAATGGCATACATCTACCTTCTACATATGTGTTTACTTCGTACAAGTGACAATATGGCTGAAATATATTTGTAAATGTGAAATTAATATTTAAGAAAAACAAATTGCAGGCTAGACCTGCTTAATCAATGAAAAAATAACGCTTTAATTAAACAGAAGTGCTTTGTTCTTTGTACATTTTTCTGAATTTTACACAGCGAAAAGCAGTAACTTCTTTTAACTTACACTATTCTCAGTAATAGTAAACCAGATGGTTTGGATATTAGGAATCGTGTTTTAGCATAATATGTTGCCCTCGACGCTATAAGGCCCTTGTTGTATCACTTACAGAAAAATTTCAGAATTCTATCAGGTAACGTCAAGTAGACTACAAATAATTTGCAATGTCATATTAAAGGTGTTAGCTTATCACATTTTTGGCATATAAACTAAACATGCGATATCTTCTGGTGATACTTATTTTTAAGTTCTTTTGATATAATCAATTTTTATACTTTTACTTTTCTTACATCAAACACTTTTAACGAGCAGCAAGGCCGAGGTCCGAAGTCTTAAAGCTCTTGGACTTATTACAAGTGTTGAAAAAATATCCGTGTATTTGTCCATACTAGCCAGTTACGATATTTTTCTGACATGAATAACAGCATTTTTGTATATGAATTAATCATTTTTAATGACACCAAACAAAAAATTTTCATTCAAAGTATAGGTATTTTAAGTAAGCCTTCATATATGTCGGAGCTGAAGGCCTACTGGTTAAAGCTCATGAAAAAATCTCCAACACTCGAGTTTTTCCAGCAAAGTTTTTAAGATCGAAACGCAACATATAAAATCGTTTATATAGCATACATTATTGAATGTTATTGTGTTTTAAAGATTATTTAAGGGGGTACATCTGGGGTATGGGAAGATAACTCTGTTTTTCACTTTCTAATACTTAAATAAATAAAAAGAATCATTGCGATAGGTAGGATTAAAATTTTGAATTTGATTTTTTTTTCCTACAGCCAATAGATATTCTTTTCGTCATGAAAACAACCATCCAACATTGTGATATTCATAACAGTACGTTTACTCTACATTTTTTGCAATGATAATAAAAACTAAATAAAAAATAAAAATAATGAAAATTCGTAAAACTCTGATTTCTTGCAAGGGAGGTAAATTAAAGCATATTTTCATCAATTTTATTGATTATTACACACTTCATTCTAAATTTAGAAAAAAATGGAACGGTAGAATTTTCTGAAATTTTAATATATCTTACATAAACAAGTTTTCTTTCTATTCTCGGTTTTTGGTGAAAATAAACGACTCAATTTTTCACAAGAAGTGTTTAATACTGATCAAAATGAAGTAAAATTTTCAGTCTTTACTGTGCAGGACACTCATGTATTTCAGTTGAAACTATTATAATTTACTATAATTATTCACACTTACTTTCACATATCTTTATACTAAAGAATTTTGCATCTGAAATAATTTTATATCAAATACAAATTTAATTAGAGCTAATTTCATACACCAAAGTCAAGTCCTAGACGGACCAAATAATATGTGGAAACAGGGTATCTTTGTTGACCACTAGACAGAAAACGGGACGGTAAAAACCGTTGAAACTTGCTTAAAGTCGACATGAGCATATATAGTTTCAATACTGAAAATATTTCAAAAATTTGCAATTTTAGGCTTTTCCCAGGTCTACCCCCTTAACATGCTAGAATATGAAAAAAAATCTTGTTCCAATCGTCTTTCTTTAACATAATTTTTCATTGCAAAGGAAGCAACCATTTTATTTTGATTATGTTATGAGATAGAAAAAATCTATAAAGTGAAGTCAGAAATAAACAACGAATCTGGTTCAAGTAAACACTTTTTTTAAATAATTCTGAATTAACTAATTAAACTGACTGTCCTTTGCACACAGTTACACCACTATCTAACGAGTTTAAAATTCGTATGAAATTTTGAAATTGACCGTTAAAAAACTGAGGATGCAATATTTCAGGAATGGCTTTCAAAAATTTGCTCATATTTTGTACAAAATTCAAAATGGCTGCTATTTCTAAGATGGTCGCCAAAAAATCTTTAAAGTTTCAACTTTGTCCGATTATGAAAGAATTGATTTCTACATAGATTTTGAGGCATCGAATGAGATAGAATCATAAAATTGGTTGTCTTGAGTGACATAAGATATTGCTTGCAATTTCAAATCTAGTTGTTACTTTCATTGTTGGAAGTATTATTTCATTTCAATTTACTGCTTACTATACAAAAAGATATTTTTAATACGGGACTTTCGAGATAGGGACTCTCGTGTAATTGAAACGATAACCTGAAATACCAGTGAGACGGAGTGACTGGATTTTTTAACTTTTGAAATAAACAAATACCACGTGTAAAACAAAATATTTATGAAATTGAAGTGTTCCTACATGACAAGTCTTTAACTAAATTTTAATTGACGAAAATTAATTAACCTGAGTGCTACAACAGTGTTCATTAATTAGTGATTCCCTCTCAAGGTATTAATGTATTGACTTTTTTTCGTATAAAAATAGATTTGTTTCCAGAGTGAACACGTCTCAAAAATCCCGTATTGTGTTGTAACAATATTTGCAAACCCATATAACACTCATGTGGTTGTACCATCAACATAATAAAAATAAACAAGCAGTGGAACCATAAAAATAGGTCATATTAAAGTCTTGACACTTCAATTTTTCCTTTTTTGGTAGTCAGTTTTATAAATTGTTATTAATTTATTTTGACATTTGTATATCAATGGGTTATCAATTAACAACAAATTGCGAGAAACGCTACTGATAGCTCTAATTTATCGTCTTTCCCTCCGCCTATCTCAACCTGCAGGACCCTTCCACAAAAGCCATATCCGGTTGACCCGAACTTATCAAGAGGTTGACCTGGAGTTATCAAGGCAATTCTCCTAATGTTTGACAAGCAATATCCTTTTTATCCGTTTCGCAAGAAATAAATCTAAATTGGATAGAGAATCTATTATATTTTCCGTTTTTAATTCTATAAACAAATTACCGCCATCAATACACAAAAATAAGAACAAGACGTTCGAAAAAATACGGAAACTAGGTCGATGATAACTCCAGCAGAGACACCATTTTGTTCATATTGTGACGTCATAAAAGTGCCTAGGAACTGGAAGACAAATGTAAACAATGAGAGGTTCTGCAATGAAAAAAACCTCGTTCCACCAAAAGATTTCTAAATTTAATAATTTTAGCCGACAAAAAATATTGTGAGGTCATAAAAATACTGCAAAGTATTTCCCATTTTGTAAAAGAAAAGAATGAACCTCATTTCCCGCACAACCTTGCGAGAATTTGACATGAAACCTAATAAAAATGGGTCAAAGACTCAAATGGCCGGGTTGCGTTTTGGTGTTTTTAGCTATAAAGTGTTGTGTATAGAATATGTTGAAAATATTGATAAAAAATTTCTAAGTTAAAGGGCCAGGAAAAATAGGAAAAATATTGGAAATAATTCTATAAAGTCAGGTGCACATTTTCAAAATATATAGAAACAATCTGAAGTCAGGTGCACATTTTCAAAATATATAGAAGCAATCTGTGAAGTTTCAAAGGTCAGAGATGAAAACTGTAGGAGGAGTTGATTTCACAAAATAGGTACCCTTTGTTGAAAATGTGGATAAAAAATGACTAAGTTCCAAAGTCCCTAAAATTAAGAGAAAAAAATTCAAAATAATTCCAAAAAGGGAGGTGCACATCTACAACATATATAGAAACAGTTTGTGAGATTTCAAAAATGTAAATTTTATCTTTATTTCATGTCATGTTTTTTCTTTGCACATTCTTGTATTTTTGATTCACCACTGGTAACTGATGTGATGGACGACCAAGAACTAATCAAGACCTTGACTGTAGGAGGAGTTGATTTCACAATATAGGTACCCTTTGTTGAAAATGTTGAAAAAAATGACTAAGTTCAAAAGTCCTTAAAAATAGGAAAAAATTTTCAAATTATTCCAAAAAGGGAGGTGCACATCTACAATATATATATAAACATTATGTGAAGTTTCAAAGATGTAGGTTGAAAACAGTAGGAGGAGTTGATTTCACAAAATAGATACCCTTTGTTGAAAATGTTAAAAAAAATGACTAAGTTCCAAAGTCCATTAAAATAGGAAAAAATTTTCAAAATCATTCCAAAAAGGGAGGTGCACATCTACAATATATATATGTAAACATTATGTGAATTTTCAAAGATGTAGGTTTAATAACTTTAGCCGACAAAAAAACTGCAAAACATTTCCCATTTTGTAAAAGAAAAGAATGAACCTCATTTCCCGCGCAACCTTTGGAGAATTTGACATGAAACCTAATAAAAATGGGTCAAAAACTCAAATGGCCGGGTTGCGTTTTGGTGTTTTTAGCTATAAAGTGTTGTTTAGCTCTGTGTATAGAATATGTTGAAAATATTGATAAAAAATTTCTAAGTTAAAAGGCCAGGAAAAATAGGAAAAATATTGGAAATAATTCTATAAAGTCAGGTGCACATTTTCAAAATATATAGAAACAATCTGAAGTCAGGTGCACATTTTCAAAATATATAGAAGCAATCTGTGAAGTTTCAAAGGTCAGAGATGAAAACTGTAGGAGGAGTTGATTTCACAAAATAGGTACCCTTTGTTGAAAATGTGGATAAAAAATGACTAAGTTCCAAAGTCCCTAAAATTAAGAGAAAAAAAATCAAAATAATTCCAAAAAGGGAGGTGCACATCTACAACATATATAGAAACAGTTTGTGAGATTTCAAAAATGTAAATTTTATCTTTATTTCATGTCATGTTTTTTCTTTGCACATTCTTGTATTTTTGATTCACCACTAGTAACTGATGTGATGGACGACCAAGAACTAACCAAGACCTTGACTGTAGGAGGAGTTGATTTCACAATATAGGTACCCTTTGTTGAAAATGTTGAAAAAAATGACTAAGTTCCAAAGTCC
>MJUU01056142.1:236734-249257 GCA_002080025.1 Modiolus philippinarum
TATAACTCTTACCTTTTGACATGCCAAATTTACATTTGATCGTGCATGTTGACCGAAAATGTGATTCGCTCCAGTGTTTGTCAAAACACACACCTAAAAAGTTAATATTTCTAAATTATACTGGTAAAAATCTGCCTAAAATTATAAATAATTTTTTCAACTTTTAAATATCTATTTTGTTAGGTCATTGTTTCTTTTTATTTTGAAGGAAATGGTCATACTGTTTTAAAAGTGTTTTAGTTGAACCGATTTACATGACTGTTTTTCTTTCCAAGCATATTGCATGTGAATTTGGAAGAATAGTTTACATGGAAACTTGCATTCATTGTTTAAAACTAAGAAGAATATTCCTCGTGCTCTGTCTAAGCCTATTGAGATCATATAAGGTCCCTTTTCTCAATCAGCTTTTATACATTTTTTAGATTTATTGATTTCAGTATGTTTTGATTTAATCTAATCTGAAGGATCTGAAATTGGCTTTTTGCACAAATCAGATAAAAAGTTACTCGAATTTTATAATTAGTTTGTTATTAACACACCTTAGAAACATTTAAAGAAGGGAGTAATTCAAAAATGTGAAATAAACTACGGTGTTCTATCATCCAATCAAAATTTAATTGCAACCGTAAATTCATTTTAATTTTTACCCATCAAATCATATTTCAACATTATACTGTTAGTCCCCGAGGGTATTCAGTAGCCCAGTAGTCAGTACTTTGGTGCTGACCCGAAAGACGGTGTTATTAGGAACTTGAAATATCTTATTTTTTTGTAAATTTTGTTGTCAACTTTCATACAAAGCTCTGTCCTTAGCTGAATAACATTCCATTTAGATCATATTTGGTTATTTGTTCCCTACCATTTTATAAACATCTTTGAGTTAATTATCTTTCAAATGTTTTCAGATCTGCACTTAAGTGACCTTAATATAATTTTTGTCAAGAATACCGCTTAAGTGCACGCTAGGGGCATTCTTGATCTCGCTTGAGGGGGTGAATATTGTTCACTTCTAGTTGAAAACCCTCAGGCGACATCAAGATGTAGACAGGAATAAAAGCCCTGTCCTTGATAAACTGGAGTTCTCTATGTATCGTGTGCGTTTTTGTCACATGTACATTCACTCCATATCCTTTCATTTTTCCTATTAACTTGTCCAAATGGTCATATGCAGAAACTGATTTACGTCGACTTCGGTATTTTGTCATTTTACATTTACAAACTGCCAACATGCAACACATAAGCAAAGAAAGACCATGTATTTGTAGAGACTTTGTGTCATGTGCATTTACTCAATATCCTTTCATTCACCATACACAATTAAATGAACACATTGATGACATTTACAATTAAATTTCAAGGGAAAACTGAAAATTGCAATGAAGATTTAACCATTTTTCTTTCTTCTCGCATAAATCATAATCTTGCAATTAATTTTACCTGTTTTTGTCTTTTTGCCTCTAGGACTTTGGCTTTTGGCAATACGGTTTCCTCCATTTATATTCAGTTTTGAAACTTGTGAAAAGCGAATTGGTAGCATTTATTTGGAATTCGAGTATTGTTTTCATTTTTACAGAAAAGTTTGATGTAAAAAAATGGAAAAAAGTGCTACAGTTCGTCTTAAACAACTTACTGCAAGCAATTAAAAAGTTGTAGAACTAAGAACGACTATTTAAGCCCCAATGCATTGCTTTTCGTTTTTTTTTTTCGTTTTTTTTTCTTTTTTTTGTTTTTGGTTTTTTTCATATTCATCACCAATTCACAGAGAGCAATCTGACAATCTTCACCTATAACTATTCTTTACCTTACTGTAATTAATTGAAAACTTAAGGTAGTAGACCTAGGTTAAGGGAGATAACTCTTTAAATCAGTAAGACGTTTGAAACAGGCAGTTTCATTGATGTTTTTCAAGCATTTATGTGAAAAAGAATAAAAATCATCTATGTTACTTAGAAGCTTAGAATATACTTATGTAAATGGTCTAAGCAAACATACAAATGATTTTGAAGAGTTATGTCCATTAACCTAGGTTTACTTCCTTAAACAAACAAAAAAATGAAAAGTTATGGTACATTTAATATATACCTCTCCAAGATGTACGTGGCAATTATCATCTCCACATTTTACATGACTTTCGGTTTTATGTGCTGCATAATAAAGAAAAGATCGAGTTTAAATCAAAATAAATCAAATTAAAGATTATAATGGAAACAAATTCAACCATATCGCCATCAAGATGTATTTGAATTTACTTTCGAAATGCATTCAGATGAGTATAATAGATTCTTGCATTAGAACAGACTAAAGATTTGGATATCTTTCACAAGTGTAAGAAATTTTGTCTTTTCTGGAATTTGGCGTAGCAAAACGAGAGGAAAAGACGTATAATTTCTTACACGAGTAACAGATATCCCGATCCTTAATTTTGATCGGATGCAAGTGTCTATTTCTTCTGTAAAATACTAAAAGAAACGCCTGGAAACCTTAACCGTGAAAACAACGTCGTCGCAATTTTAGTGTATTTTAGGTATATTTTTACGTTTAGTCAAGGTAGCAATTGTTGTATCACAAACATGAACATGGATGATTGGTCATTTACCCGTGGAAGATGAGGTCGCGTGCATCGATCTTGCATGGGTCATCTTGACTGTAAACCACAATTTACAAAAGAATTATTCTTCTACAATCCTGAAAGAAAATTTGGACTTAATTTAGTTCGTGATGAGTCCGCCACGTTACCAGATCGATAAACTCCTTCAAAATTACTTTTATTTATATAGTAATTCTTTAATTTTTATTTTCATGTTTTTATTTGAAACTTCCAATATCTACATTTCAGAAAATTTTGTTTAACCTAAGGAGTATCCCCCTCCTGCATAGCTCCGACCTTACCTGATTTTTGGCTTTCCTTTTTAGATCCTTTCGATAATTAGTTCTCTATAAACTTTAACACATATCTCGGTTTATGAATTTCCAAATGTTTTGAGTTTGATCTGCGCTGTAGAGACATAAGTTGTCGAATTGTGCATATGCAGAAACTCAATTCACAGTTACTTCGGTATTTTGTCTTTTATAAGGAATATTCAATTGTTCAGAATGAACAATCTTATTAATAAGACTCGACAAACAACCCGGAGGCAAAATTTATACAAATACGGCTTCATTTAGAGCGGATGAATATTGATGCACTGACAGAAAACTACTATCTGCAAGCGTGAAATTATCAGTACAGAATTCGGTACAGTCTAATACAGAAAAGGAAAAAAAGGAACGAAAGAAACACTGAATGCGTGAACCCTTTTTCACTAGTAATACCATTGTTATCAACTTCCAGCATGTGATATCCAGCATAACTTTAAAAACGCATCTTACAATATTGCATGACCATGCAAAATTGGTGTAAAAAAGTATCATTTACTTTGCTGATAAACTTTGACGTAATTTACTATGCTTAAAGTGTCAATCACTGACTATGCTGGAAAACATAAAAAAGTATCTTAACATGACAGTCTAAAAATACATCCCGCAATATGATCTGTGTATAGAAAGCTAGAGAAAAGGTTTTACTATTTACAGAGAAAACCTTGACGACATATTGCAATAAAAAGTAATCGGAAAATAGGAAGTAGGTGAGAAACAGCAAGAAGGCTCAAGACCAAATATCAAATCATTACTTCATACACAAGCTTCGAAATCCTAGACAAATAATGCAAAAATTGCTAAAATTGACTATCTCAATAAACAGGCAGAAGAATTCAAAAGGTTTGACAAAATGCACCTTCACTATGGCATGTTTAAATAAAGCTTATGACAAAAATTTAAGTTGGTATAGCAAAACATTGCAAAGAACATCTTGACAAACATTTAATTTAAAATGTAAAAAGTGCGACAACTACACTAAGTTCGTAAATAGGAGAATCATCTCGACAGGTCTCAAAATGCGTCCCACAATATGGTATGACCATACAAAGCAAACTTCAAAATTGATCATTTACCATTACAGAAAAACCCTTGACAAAAGCTGTGGCGGGCGAATGAAATGATGCAGATGGTTCAAACAGTATACCTTTTTGATTCGGAGCGAGGATATTTAATCATTTGTTATCTACCAGCTCGAAATTATCATTGATATATTGGGTAAAAGATAAAAATAAAAAAAAAATAAAAACGCTTATAACCAGAACGATCAAAATTTTTTATGCAAGACCAGGTAAAAAGGAAAAGGTAGAAAGAAAAGCAAATACTTCTCTCCAGTAGGTAGGGAAGACATAAATTACCGAAGAAAGAACGAGGAATGGGGGAATTCTAAAATCAAATATCCAAAATCACGACAATTCACAACAACACGAATGAGACAGTATGACAAAGACAAAGCAAAAAAACAAAAATGCACAAGAACGCCACATAACCAAAACACTAGCAGTGTGAACCCCTACAAAAACTGAGGTATCATCAGGTGCTCCGGAAGAGTAAGCACGATCTGCTCCATGCGTAGCGCCCGTCTCACTGACAGTAAAAAGTCAGGTTTTGTCACAGTCGGTCTTAGTGAGTCTTGTAAAACTCTGGATCTACCTAAAGATATATATTCTTATTTGTGTAATAGAAATATGTAACGGTCTGTCCAATCGTGCTGACGACAGTAAAACTTTTGTAGTGACAATTGCAACCGTGACTGAACATACCCTTGATGTATAAGTTTTTGAGACAGTAATTTCGCTCTGTTGACAAAATCGCTGTACAAACTACAGGCACGGCAATAGCGAATGAGTCGTGAAATGTACACGCCATATGCCGGAGATGTGGGAATATTACTGCTCAAAAACGGGAAGTTCACTATTGGAAAGTCGAAATCATCACGCTTGTAATAAAGTTTAGTTTTCAGACGTCCAGAGTTGTCAATGTAGAGGTATAGATCAAGGTAGGATGCTGATAATGGTGTATCAGTGATCTCTTTGATCTTTTTTTCATTGAGACGTTTCGTTTTTTCACTTACTTATGAAAAAGAAAGGAAATGGGGTTAATGTCAAGGAGACAACATCCAATATCTAGGTTAAAACGACCTAAAACAAAGCATCTAGGGATCACTGTACGGTCTTCAACACAGTGAGGAACCTCAAACCATATAGCAAGCCCTAAATTGTCCCAAAAAGGTAAAGAAGTGAATAAATCAATGGAAAGAAACCACATTCAATAAGAAGAATATCAAGAAACTAAAATTCTATAAGACGAATAGGACAATGACCAACATATTACTGACTTGGGACGGGTGAAAAAATTTCGGTTGGGTTAAGCTCATTTTCTTGGATCCAAACCCTCCCCATTTGTGTGGTGAATGGCTAAAAATTAAATTCACAAAAAGGCTCAAACTAGAAAAAAGTCCAACTTTTCAAGACGAGTTACCTTATAATGAAGTACACAAAACATGAAGACAATACAAACGGGTACTGTCCGGACACTTGCTCGCAGTTACTGACAGCTAGCTAAGGACATAATTAATTTCCATTGACTATGATTTCAAGCCTTCTTACATACGAAACATCAATTGAAACATTTCTTAACAGATTTCGTATAACAACACCATCAATTATGAAAGAAGAATCTGATATTGTGCAATGCCAAATACTGCCAATATGAAAAATTGTTTAAATTTTAGTTATGGTGTAAGAATTTAGAAGCGGATCAATATTTTTGCCAACAAAAAACAGAAGTAAAGATTTAACAACAATGCTGTATTAATATCCTTTATGGATAAATTTGTTCAACGTGTTAATAAGTTTGGAAGGACAATTTTTGAATTTATGCGCTTTGTAAATGATATTTCCATAGAAGTTGGGAAAAACTGTACTTACTGACCCCACTTGTAATAGTTTTAAAATCAAACAAATTGACTCAGAGGATTAAGAACATAAGATTTTTTTTAATTGCTTACCATGAATGGATACACGAACTGGCGACAGACGACCGATTAACAGCGACAGACAGCAAGTTCTTGTAACAGCCCAAAATGACCTTGAGGGCCTGATAATTTGAAAAATAAATTATAAAATTCCGAATTTGTCGTAAAATTAATTCCTCAAGATGTGCATTACGACAATAAATGTCACTTCGGTGTAGATAAAATCAATATAAATGGAAATCCCTATACCGGAATATGTGTTAAAGATTCAAGAGAACAAATTACAATAGAATCTAAATAGAAATAGAAAGCTAAAGCAGCTATGGACAAAGCTATGCAAGAGGGAGATATTCCTTATTAGTTGAATAAAATTTTCTGAAATTTAGAAAAACAAAAACGATTTCCGGAAGCACCAAAGTACTGGTTCCTTGGTTGATGAATACCCTCGGGGGTACACAGTCCACCTGTAGAGGCATTGGCCCAGTGGTAATAAATAACAAAATGTTACTGTTCATTTAGTTTCTGCAGATACTCATTTCGATAACTTGTGTCGTAAATGAACCATGAAATTCATTCGAAGGTACCATGCCAAAGTGTTATTCTGACATGGATCCAATCTGAAGTAACAACTTATCAAATATTGTAAGTATTTGTGTAACAGCTGCTGAGGAATGGATTACAAACTTGAAAAAAATGTAACAAAGCCACTGATTCATGAAATTAAGGTCAAGGCTACTTGATAAGTGTCGTGTATCCGCTAGAATGAAACAAAATTAAACAAAATTAAACATAATAGGGAAAGTCTTAATCTTACAATTGTTCAGAAATGGTCATGACTGAAAACAACTGATAATTGATTGAACATAAAATTGAGTTATCTTGTATATATGAAAATCTTAAATGGATTTTCAAAATAAATTTCATTCGTTGTTTTACAAGCAAAGAATTTCAAAGCAATAAAGCTGCCACCACAATCATTACTGGAAAGTACCGGTAATACCTATGTCTCGATCCGGAGGCGAAACAAAAATACGAATTACCTGCAAGTACAAAATTATCAACGCACGTCTGAGTATCACATTTGCATTGGCCATCAGCATCAGCAGCTCTGTCATTGTGAGTAAGTGTGCTTAGTGAACATGCTGGTTTCTGAAACGTTAAAAAATCGAAATCATCTGTACGTTTGATATAAGTAGAGTAAATATTATAGGTTTTCGATGCCAGTCCTTTTTATTGGACTCTTTGTTTGAAATATTCTTTAAATGTTTGTATCTTATATATTCTTTCATTTGTATCTTTCGCGTCCTTCTTTTTTCCTCATCTAAATGAATATTGCAACTGCAGGTTTTTGAAAAAAAAATCTACATCAACGGGTCGTCTTGTATGAATTATTATTCCATGTAATAGAGCCGATACAATAAATATGTCCCAACCGTCAGTTTGTGTCGTGTATATCTTTTGTCAGCTTCTGTGTTTAAGAAAACATAATATCATCAAATATGGACGCAAACAGACAAAATGTTGTTTACATTCATACACAATGTAGCTTTTTGTCATCGTTTTACAAATGATCTGACAGTTAAGGATATTGAAGCAAACCATGAATCAGTCAGGACATCACTACATTTTGATTGGTCAAGAAGGTCAGGTCACATTTATTGAATTGACCCTAAGACTAAGAAAAATAATGTAAAAAAAGTTCAGTGAATTACTTGTTCTTGTTAAATCTGCACTAATACTTTTTTCCTTTTTTAATAATTTACCTGAACATTCTTTACTTTTATGATTATTATTGAGTGATTTTAACAATTAGCAATCTGATATATTTTAGTTAAATTTTAGTTACTTGTCACAATTATTTGTGTAATATAATTGATTAATTATGTTTCATAGTAAAATTATCAATATTTAAGCTACATGGGAACAATCTTATGTTCAGATATTGGAAATAGCAAAAGAATAACATTTCACTATGACAATGAATTTTTGCCATCCAACCCATATACATAAAAAGAATCATTTAATTATTTATAAAGGAGCTTTTTACTTGCAAAGAGAGTAACTTAACTCCAAACAAGAATCACAACATGCTATCCATACAAAGGTTTCATATTCAAGGTATTCAAGCATTTTCCAAACAAGGACTGCAACTAGCTGTGCAACGAAATTTTGTTTTAAAGTGCAAAGAAGATGTCCAAGAACCAAAAGTTACGATCCCTACAAAAAAAATTTATCGTCAGGAGTTTTTTTTTACTTGCAATGAGCTTAAAGAACCAACTGAAGATCCATAAAAAGTTTTTTGCAATTGAGTTTTTTTAATTGTTAAGAGTGTCACACAACTTCGAAAAATAACAGAAACTTGCAATTCAATCCATAAACTAGAAAAATGTGAGCAAAGCTCACTAATATCATACCCCCGCTCCCCCTAAAAAAAAGATCAAGTCAATTTTTTAAATAGATGATGCACAAGGGCAATGTATACTTAACATTCTGTGAAAGTTTCAATAATTCCATTAAGTGGTCTAGGAGGAGTTGTCGCCACAAAGTAAGTACCTTATGACGGACGGACGAACAGACGAACAGACGGACGAACGGACGGACGGAAGGATACCATGATCACTATATACCGCCCGCTAAGCGGGGGTATAAATATTTCCCTTTTTTATTAAACAGTGACATATAGATTTTTCAGGCCAATAGAAAGATGTAATGTATCTCTCTTGAATATAAAAAAATAAGAAAATCTATCAGTTACTTATCTCTACGAAAGCTAGATATAAAGCGTGTTCTTAGATTTCTGTATATACTCTTTGTAAATGTTGTTGAAAAATATCTAATTTTGCCTGTTTTTCAAGCCTGATCACAGAAAAAGATGATCGGTGACATTCCATTTTTTTGGAACATGTGGGTAAAGAACTATAAAATATCCTAAAAAAAAGACAAAAATCTGTCTGATATTTCTATTAGCTCGATCTACCTTAATTCATTTTTATTCTGAAGGAGAAAAAACTTCAAATTTTAATCCAGAACTGATTGCATTCAGTAGCAAAGTGCATGAACCACTCTTTAGTGCTTTTACACTAAATCCATCAACATGAGATAGAATAGAAAGAGAAGATGATATGAACCTGCGCTACACCTCAAAAAAAGTAATGATCCTGACAATATTTGGGAATCCTTTTAAAAAGTAAATGATGCCTATCCGTTTGTTTTAATTTTGATGAAAATAGAGCTATGCAATTATTGTCATAAATGTCGAGGTTGGAATGAGTGGTTTGTGTTTTTTATTATTATCAAAATTATCATCAGTTATGGGGGAAAGTACAATTTGCTTAACAACAACATACATGTTTTTACTACTTACATGTACATGTATTTATTACTTACACGTGTACCTTCGCCGCAGTGTGGAGTAAAACGTGATGAAGTCGACAGTATGCAGTACTGAAAAAAAATTAAGAGAATATGCAATTCAGCAGTTTTTGATAGACTCGTTGAGCACTCTCAAAAAATGGAGGAGATCCTCTATAAGAATAAAATAGTCATAGTGGATTGGTGATTTTCCACAAAAGTGGAAATATAGATGGATTTGAGTATTTGAATTTGAATTTCATGGGGTCCACCTAAGTCCACTCAAAACCACTTATTATATATAAGCTTGCTTTTTATAATACTATGATACTATTCAAGTAAATAAAAGTTTGATCAGTTTGTCGTTTTAGTAGCTTTGACTGGTTTTTAGTGGATATAATGCATGTAAATGAATAGACGTATGGCTGCGCTATAACATAAATTTAATGATTTGGTTCATGTTTTCACTGAAAATGGCTAAAATGATTAAAATACCATTAATTGGATACATTTCATTACATTATGTAATGAATATTCAATTGATTATGTTTTCCCTAATTAAATTAACAGTAGAGACTTTGTCGTTATTTTTTTTAAAAGTGCTATTTAAGCAATAACGCACATTATTTGAATACCTGTGGACGTCAATCGTAGATTTGACGGTCAAAATGCAGTTTATAGGCGACTCGTACCGGAGCCTTTAAACTGATATTTTGACCGTCAAATCAAGATTGACGCCCTCGGGTATTCAAATAATGTTCTGTAATAGCGATTCTAATGCAACAAATCAATTTCATGTTTTATTTTTAAATTCTGAATTTGTAATAATATTAGGAACCTGACTAAACAGGGAACCTTCTTTGTCCCAGGTGTGTAGATGATGGAAAACAACGGCAGTAGAATACCGAAGGAACAAAGCACAAGATTACACAAATCAAAGTCCATACACAAGGCAAAAGCAAGAACACCAAAAGACGGAAGACCAAAGACACCACATGCCCACAAAACAAACGAACATTACATATACAACACAAAAAACTAAAGCACTAACAGTGTGAACTCTCAATAAACAAGAGTGACATCAGGTGCCCCGGAAGGGTAAGCATGTCCTCCTCTGTGCACAGCACCCGTCACACTGTCAGTGGGTCAATCCAGGGTCAAGTCAAAACCGGTAATGTCAAATCAGGGAAGACGCGAATCTAGCTTAAAATGTCAGTTTTTATTTGTGACACTGACATTTCACATCTATGTATGATATTTTTGAACTGGCGGTCAGTTTTGACCAATCAAAACCTTCGTCATATAAATATTGCATTAGAATTATTTATTCCGTTTCTTTCGATATTCGGTATTTTGTAACCACTAAGGGCATGTGGGCATGTGTTAGCTAATTGGTTGGAACAAAATCGTTTCTGTATCAATCTTGGTTTTTTAAGATTATTTAAGTTGATGAAAATTTTCCCTTTCGGCAATGGTCTTATAATTGAATCTTTTCCATTCAGTACTTGTTCAAAAATATCAAGAATTTCAAAAGTTATTGAAGAAAAACCGTTTCGAAAATATCACAGAAGCTCAAAATGTAGGTCGTTGATGTTTTTCTCCAACAGCTTTCGAAATCTTATATATTTTGAACAAATATTGACTGAAAAGGGTGAATTTATTTGGTCATTGCCGAAAGGTCACATTTTTATCAATGTAAACGGCCTTAGTACCTTTAATTCATACACAACCAAATTAGGACTTCTCCAACCAATTTGTTTGCACCCCTGCTATTGTTGTTTTTTGTTTGTTTGTTTGTTTTGTTTGTTTTGTTTTGTTTTTTGTTTTTTTTTTTTTGTTTTTTTTTTGTTTTTTTTTTGTTTGTTTGTTTGTTTTTTTTTGTTTCGTTTTGTTTTGTTTTGTTTTGTTTTTGTTTTTGTTTTTTGCTTTAAAATCATACTTTGTCCTTGCTTTTACTGTTGATTTCTACGAATATATGTAACGGTTAATTCATTCGCCGTGAATATCTTCCGAGATAAACCTGAATGTTATTGAATAATGTAAGAAATATGACAACCATGTAACATTTTCCATAAAAAAGTTACCCTTCAAATTTCAATTAAAAGGTGGATGAAATTTCACATGTAGTTGAATATCACATCCGGGAAAAATTACCTCTTACATCTTATATGCACATACATTTCCAAGATACACAATTGTGCTATATGAGAATTTCTCATCGTTATTCTTTAAAAAAAACAGTTTGTCCATACATTGCTTTTTTCTTCTTATTATTTGGGACTTCGGTGCTGACCCGAACTCCCCTTTGTTTGGAAGCTTACAATATCTAAATTTTCGTAAATTTTGTTGAAAATTAAGGAACACCTCCCTTTTGCAAAGCACTGTCCTAAGCTGATTTGAGATTTTTATTTTGATATTTTGATCATTGGTTCTAAATATTTTTTAGTTGATGGTCTCCCAAATGTTTAGATTTTATCTGCACTGAAGAGACATAAATTATCGAAATTTCTCTAATTCTTGTTCAAAATAAATACTTCCCAAATAATGTTAGATGAAATTAATAATCAACATGTTTAGAAATTGATCTCACTTGCTGATTGGATCTCACTTGCTGATTGGTCAATCAGTGTCAGTTTCTAGAAATAGTGCAACCGGATGTTGATGAAATAAACACCTGCATCATTGTCTAGCGAATTGGTCTTTGCATATTTATGACTAAGATATCTCATTTTATTGGTAATATGGTAATATGACATTTTTATAAAAAATATTCCACTTAAAACCCCTTTCAATTAAAGGCGGAAAGATACACAAAGCAACGATGATAGCAACAAAATGGCGGCATACTTGAGACTGGAGACTACGGAGATCGCTTTACGTCAAAAAAATTGAGTAAGAATTAGAGAAAAAAATCTCTAATTATTACGATAATTTCTCACATCTCGAAAGTTAAATTTTCACATTTTAAAATTTTCGGGTAAACCTCGAACTTTAAAATGTGAAAATTTAACTATCTCGATGTGAGAAATATACGTAATAAACTGGAAACAATGTTAGAGACTATATATACAGAAACAGATTAAAAGTAAGTTTGGTATTTAGTTATTTTGTACAATGACACAACTAATACCGACTTACCTTCAGATACTCGATGTAATCCTCAAAACCAATACATTGTTTTATATTATGTGATGTAAATTAGGTATTCAAGCATAGGTATCGGATATCGCTTCATTGGTATTTGAGAAAGTATATGGCTTATGTGTCATCGATCAGCAA
>MJUU01056143.1:0-14582 GCA_002080025.1 Modiolus philippinarum
GGAAACAATAATAAAAAACCAATAGCAGACAACATTATTATAGAAATGGGGTAGGAAGAGGAAATCACTTTAAGAATTGAATGAAAAAGGGAGATAGTTATGTAATATAATATGAAACAAAATGGCAATAGCAGACGACACTATAGGAATTTGGAGGGAAAAAGGGAAATACCTCTATTGGATGAAAAGGAAAGATAATTATAAAATAAAGTGGAAAATAATAAAATAACACATACAAAAGGTTACACAAGAGGACTTTAGTCTAAAATTGGACGAGAAGGGAGAAATTACAAAGAACAATACTGAAAAAAGGTGAAATGCTATTACAACAGATAAAAAAGCGCGGGAAATAAGTAGCAAGAGTTATGTCCCTTTGACGAACGCGGCCGTGATAGAAGACACCCACAAATAAAAAAAATGCGGGACAATTACTAGCAAGAGATATGTCCCATGACGAACGCGGACGTGATAGAAGACACCCTCAGAAATATAATGACAATTGCTGAATGACAACGCCTGGATTTTAGTCTAAACATTGGCTTGAAGTACAAAGAACAACATTGAAAAGGGGGGTGAAAAGGTATAACGAAAAATAAAAAGGGTGGCATAAGAGGACATTAACCTTAACATTGGACGAAAATACAAAGAAGACCATTGAAAAGGGGATGTAATACTATTTAAACATCCAAAAGACCATGGCCGAGTCGTTCCGACTAGGGAAAATACCCGACTTCCGGTCTATACCTGGGAAAATTACCCACTTCCGGTCGCGCATGTCCACTGTAGTAAGGTCATACAACACCCCTGCGGGATCTTGCACTCTTTCAATACGTCATTTCCGGTTAACATGGCAACTTACAGTAGATACACACCCACTTCCGGTCTACAACAGGGGCTACGCCCACTTCTGGTCGCGCATGCGTTATGTAATAAGGTCAACCGTGACCCCTGCGGGGTCACGTGTTATTCCAACACGTCATTTCCGGTCAACATGGCTACCTACAGTAGATACATACCCACTTCCGGTTGTGCATGCGCAACCCAAACACTTCTACATCCGGTCACGTGACTTCTGCTTCCGGTCACGTGACTTCCATCACGTCACTTCCGGTCTACGTCACTTCCGGTGACGTCACTTCCGGCACCACCACAGCACCACGTCCACAACAAATACGACCTGAAAACCTCCTATATACTACTTAGCTGAAATATTAACTCTAATCAATCAATCAATCAATCAAAAACATTTTCTACCAGATCATATTTATGGGTAAATGTGTTACAACATTCCGTGACTGTATTTTAAGGCTGTTATTGATTCATCAACTGGATTTGGAAAGCGTTCAAAACAACGACAGTTGAATACCAAAGAAACAATAAATCAAAGTCCAGAGACAAGGCAAAAGTAAGAACACCAGAAGACGGAAGACCAAAGACGCTACACAACTACAAAACGCAAACACTACAAATACAACAAACACAAACTAAAGCACTAACAGTGTGAACTCTCAAATAGCGTGATATCAGGTGCCCCGAAAGGGTAAGCATGTCCTGCTCTGAATATAATACCCGTTATCTTGTCAATGGGTCAAATAAGGGTAAAGTAAGGATCGGTAATGTCAAATCAGGGAAGACGTGAATCTAGCTGAAAATGTCAGTTTTCATTTGTGTCACTGACATTTCATATATATCTATTATGTCAAGGTGACGGCCATAGAATTTCTGAAGGGACGAAAGTAACAATGGCTGAACATAGCCCTGATTCAAAATAAGACTTTGTGTTTTCCCCATAAATGTGAAAAATCGTTCCAGAAGTTTCAATGTTCCCACAAAATGTTTACAAAATCGACTTAATATACAATTTTAACTAAAACTTAAAGATCGATCGGAATAGTTATGCCTCGGAAAAATTCAAACGATATTTCTGATGAATTCTTTGGTGACCAAATTTTAATGATTTCAAAGACAAAAGCCAGAGGAAAAAAATACGTACAAATGAAATCGTCCTTTGGACATTTTGACGGTCGAAGAACCGAATAAAGTCTTTCCTGTTTGAAAACAGGCAATTAAGCATTGGGTGTTTTTTCTGAATTGATTATAAAAACTCAATTTCAAAATTTTAAAGAAAACAATGGATTTTTTTTTTATTTTGAAGACTAAGCATCTCATGAAAGAATTTATAGAGAATTACCAATATGAAATCCCTAAAAATAAAAAAATATTATCAGTCAGAGATATAACTTTGTACGACATAATGTCGAATATAACTTACACGAGCAAAAATAAGATAAAATGTAGAGGATAGAGCTTTGCAGATAAAGTTATTTTCTCTAAATTTAGTCTTCAGTAGCAATAACAAATTTGAATTCGATGAAATCCGACTGAAAATCAAAATGAAAATGTTCCGAACTTTTATATTGAACTTTTACAGCACCTACAAACTTAAAAGGATGCCAACTTGAAGACTTTGTAAATAAAGACACGCAATTTACGTTTCAAGTAAGGTGTTTCTAATACATTGAAAAATGAGTGTCTTTAATTACACTATAGTACGTACAAAAGCAACATAATCAAAATATTAAAAGCACAGAAATACAGAAAATATGAAGTTAATAAAACAACAAAATACATAACTTAGTAGTGAATATACCGATGGTAATTTCGACAACTTTTGTCTCATTAGTTTAGAGATCAAATATTCAAAAGACCAAAATTCTTACCTTTCCTAAGCGAGACCAAAGAATAAAAAAAACGAAATCGGCTGAGTATAGAGGTTAACAAATACTCTCTAGTTTCATTAATTTCTCTACATTTCGCCTACCAAATTTGTTTTTGACGAAATATGACTGAACATCAACGTGCAATTAACGTGTTTAGATTGTGGAAACAGTTTCTCTAATGACTAAACGAAAAACACCGAGGGTTATATTCCGAATGAATTTGGTGGGAAATTTCACGAAACTTGTTTTCCTCTCTAGAGAGAAGAACAAATGTTTCCACACCGTTCAGGAAAATGTGAAAACTGGATAGTAATTAGAGAAAAATACATAAACATTACCTCAAGGTTAATAAGGAGACTAGATCAGACTAGCGATAAAGAATTTTCATTGTCTATGGCTTGTTGTATCTTCTGTTAAATTCTGTAACACAATTTTTTTATTTTGTTTCGCTTTATCATATTTTTAGAATGTTCATATTATCTACTCAAATGTGTCACCATAGCACTACTGGTTGACAAAAAGCGTCCTGTTAAACTAGCAAAATCTTGGGACCGCTTTTTACTCCATTGGACAAAAGTAAATTGGTCCGAAGGGCTATTTGTCCGAGATTCATCATTCCAATATTTGAAAGATTGAATTGAGTATTATGCAAGTAAAACAATTGTGTTAATATGAATTGTTCACCGACGTTTTTAGTTTACTTTAACCTTATAATTCTTGCCACAGAAATACATTTTTTTCGTTTTCTTTATAATAGAATATGGAAAGTTTAGTCTTCACGACATCTGTCTGTCGGCTTGTCTTTTCTTTCGTTTTTTTGTATGATAAAATGTAGAAAGTTTATAGTCTTCACGACATCTGTCTGTCGGCTTGTCCGTTCTTTCCGGTTTTTCGTATAATAAAATGTGGAAAGTTTATAGTCTTCACGACATCTGTCTGTCGGCTTGTCCGTTCTTTTGTTTCTTGTATGATAAAATATGGAAAGTTCATAGTCTTCACGACATCTGTCTGTCGGCTTGTCCGTTCTTTCGTTTTTATACGACCGCAAAAATTTTTGCGGTCTTATATTGATATGGCGCTGTCGTCGTCGTCGTTGTCGTCGTCTGTAGACACTTTTGTTTTTGGTCAAGAACTTTTGTTCCAGTAAATCAATCCTTATGAAATTTTAACATAATGTTCTTTGGTACAAAAGGAAGGCTTGTAGTAGTCAAGGGCCAAAAAAGGGTTAAATTGGGTGTTTTCACATATTTGTCTGTAGAATTTTTATAATTAATCGGATTTTGATGGGGTTTCTTTCAGTGTGCTCCAGAGGAAATTTCAAATCAGTAGTAAGCAGCGGATTTCACGTAGCATATATCGTTTCCGAGATAAATGGGGCCTAAAAGGGGCGAATCCAAAAAAAAAAATAACTTTTTATTTTTTTGTCAGATTTTGATGCAGTTTTTTTCAATGGATTGCATTAACACAGCACTCTGCTATTAGATTTTTCGTAACTTGTTTGCTTACCTAGCTATGAGGGGCCAAACGGGGTCAAATTGTTAATTTGCAGATTACCTAAAATTTTTATTTTTCATCGGATTTTGATGGGATTTTTTTCTTTAGATTCCTCTTGATATAAGCTTTCAGCAATTTTTCAACGGATTTGTCGTAGCTCTTACTGTTTTCGAGCTATAAGGGGTCAAAGGGGCCAAAACTGGGAACTTGCAGATTACATGAAATTTTTATTTTTCGTCGGATTTCGATGGGATTTTTTTCTCAGGATTCCACTTGATATAAGTTTTCAATCGTATGTCAATGGATTTGGTATAGCTCTTACTGTTTTCGAGCTATAAGGGGTCAATTAGTCATAAGGGCTAATTTTCATTTTCCGTAGTTTGTGTCCAGATAATTACTGGGTCAGGCTCCTTATTGTGTCAATGCAATTATTGTGTCAAGCTCTTTAGTATGTCAACACTCACTTTCAATTACACTTGTTCAAATTTCAGTGGTCCACATGATGCGGTCGTATAATGCTGCGCTCGGCGTAGCCCTTTATTTGTATAATAAAATAGGAAAAGTTTATAGTCTTCGCGATATCTGTCTGTCGGCTTGTCCGTTCTTTCGTTTTTTGTATAATAAAATGTGGAAAGTTTATAGTCTTCACGACATCTGTGTGTCCGCTTGTCCGTTCTTTCGTTTTTTGTATGATAATATATGGAAAGTTTATAGTCTTCACGACACGACATGATGAAATATGGAAAGTTTATAGCCTTCACGACATGATGAAATATGGAAAGTTAATAGTTTTCACGACATCTCTCTGTCGGCTTGTCCGTTCTTTCGTTTTCTTTATAACAAAATGTAGAAAGTTTATAGTCTTCACGATATCTGTCTGTCGGCTTGTCCGTTCTTTCGTTTTTTGTATGATAAAATATGGAAAGTTTATAGTCTTCACGACATCTGTCTGTCGGCTTGTCTAGCTAGTAAAAAAAACGAAATAATGGACAAGCCGACAGACAGATGTCGTGAAGATGTCGTGAAGACTATAAACTTTCTTCATTTTGCTATAAAGAAAACGAAAGAACGGACAAGCCGACAGACAGATGTCGTGAAGACCATAAACTTTCGATATTTTATCATACAAAAAACGAAAGAACGGACAAGCCGACAGACAGATATCGTGAAGAATATAAACTTTATATATTTTATTATAAAGAATAAGAAAGAATGCACAAGCCGACAGACAGACAGATGTCGTGAAGACTACTTGTCCGTTCATTCGTTTTTTGTATAATAAAATGTGGAAAGTTTATAGTCTTCACGACATCTGTCTGTCGGCTTGTCCGTTCTTTCGTTTTCTTTTTAATAAAATGTAGAAAGTTTATAGTCTTTACGACATCTGTCTGTCGGTTTGTCCATTCTTTCGTTTTCTTTATAATAAAATGTAAAAAGTTTCTAGTCTTCACGACATCTGTCTGTCGGCTTGTCCATTATTTCGTTTTCTTTATAATAAAATGTCGAAAGTTTACCGTCTTCATGACATCTGTCTGTCCGCTTGTCCGTTCTTTCGTTTTTTTGTATGATAAAATATGGAAAGTTTATAGTCTTCACGACATCTGTCTATCGCCTTGTCCGTTCTTTCGTTTTCTTTATGATAAAATGTAGAAAGTTTATAGTCTTCACGACATCTGTCTGTCCGCTTGTCCGTTCTTTTGTTTTTTGTATGATAAAATATGGAAAGTTTATACTTTTCACGACATCTGTCTGTCGGCTTGTCCTATCTTTCGTTTTTTGTATGATAAAATAAGAAAGTTTATAGTCTTCACGACATCTGTCTGTCGACTTGTCCGTTCTTTCGTTTTCTTTATAATAAAATGTAGAAAGTTTATAGTCTTCACGATATCTGTCTGTCCGCTTGTCCGTTCTTTCGTTTTTTGTATGATAAAATATGGAAAGTTTATAGTCTTCACGACATCTGTCTGTCGGCTTGTTCGTTCTTTTGTTTTCTTTATGATAAAATGTAGAAAGTTTATAGTCTTCACGACATCTCTATGTCCGCTTGTCCGTTCTATCGTTTTTTGTATGATAAAATATGGAAAGTTTATAGTCTTCACGACATCTGTCTGTCAGCTTGTTCGTTCTTTCGTTTTCTTTATGATAAAATGTAGAAAGTTTATAGTCTTCACGACATCTGTCTGTCCGCTTGTCCTTTCTTTCGTTTTTTGTATGATAAAATATGGGAAGTTTATAGTCTTCACGACATCTGTCTGTCCGCTTGTCCGTTCTTTCGTTTTTTTTTGTATGATTAAATATGAATAGTTTATAGTCTTCACGACATCTGTCTGTCGGCGTGTCCATTCTTTCGTTTTCTTTATAATAAAATGTAGACAGTTTATAGTCTTCACGACATCTGTCTGTCGGCTTGTCCGTTCTTTCGTTTTCTTTATAATAACATGTAGAAAGTTTATAGTCTTCACGATATCTGTCTGTCGGCTTGTCCGTTCTTTCGTTTTTTGTATGATAAAATATGGAAAGTTTATAGTCATCACGACATCTGTCTGTCGGCTTGTTTAGCTAGTAAAGAAAACGAAATAATGGACAAGCCGACAGACAGATGTCGTGAAGATGTCGTGAAGACTATAAACTTTCTTCATTTTGTTATAAAGAAAACGAAAGAACGGACAAGCCGACAGACAGATGTAGTGAAGACCATAAACTTTCGATATTTTATCATACAAAAAACGAAAGAACGGACAACCCGACAGACAGATGTCGTGAAGAATATCAACTTTATATATCTTATTATAAAGAAAAAGAAAGAATGCACAAGCCGACAGACAGACAGATGTCGTGAAGACTACTTGTCCGTTTATTCGTTTTTTGTATAATAAAATGTGGAAAGTTTATAGTCTTCACGACATCTGTCTGTCGGCTTGTCCGTTCTTTCGTTTTCTTTTTAATAACATGTAGAAAGTTTATAGTCTTTACGACATCTGTCTGTCGGTTTGTCCATTCCTTCGTTTTTTTTTATAATTAAATGTAGAAAGTTTCTAGTCTTCACGACATCTGTCTGTCGGCTTGTCCATTATTTGTTTTTTTTTATAATAAAATGTCGAAAGCTTACCGTCTTCACGACATCTGTCTGTCAGCTTGTCCATTCTTTCGTTTTTTTTATGATAAAATGTAGAACGTTTATAGTCTTCACGAAATCTGTCTGTCGGCTTGTCCATTATTTCGTTTTCTTTATAATAAAATGTAGAAAGTTTATAGTCTTCACGACATCTGTCTGTCCGCTTGTCCGTTCTTTCGTTTTTTTGTATGATAAAATATGGAAAGTTTATAGTCTTCACGACATCTGTCTGTCGGCTTGTCCGTTCTTTCATTTCCTTTATGATAAAATGGAGAAAGTTTATAGTCTTCACGACATCTGTCTGTCGGCTTGTCCGTTCTTTCGTTTCCTTTATGATAAAATGGAGAAAGTTTATAGTCTTCACAACATCTGTCTGTCCGCTTGTGCGTTCTTTCGTTTTTTGTATGATAAAATATGGAAAGTTTATACTCTTCACGACATCTGTCTGTCGGCTTGTCCTATCTTTCGTTTTTTATATGATAAAATAAGAAAGTTCATAGTCTTCACGACATCTGTCTGTCGACTTGTCCGTTCTTTCGTTTTCTTTATAATAAAATGTAGAAAGTTTATAGTCTTCTCAATATCTGTCTGTCGGCTTGTCCGTTGTTTCGTTTTTTTTGTATGATAAAATATGGAAAGTTTAGTCTTCACGACATCTGTTTGTCGGCTTGTCCGTTCTTTCATTTTCTTTATAATAGAATGTAGAAAGTTCATAGTCTTCACGACATCTGTCTGTCGGCTTGTCCGTTCTTTCGTTTTTTTGTATAATAAAATGTGGAAAGTTTATAGTCTTCACGACATCTGTCTGTCGGCTTGTCCGTTCTTTCGTTTTCTTTATGATAAAATGTTGAAAGTTTATAGTCTTCACGACATCTGTCTGTCGGCCTGTCCATTATTTCGTTTTCTTTATAATAAAATGTAGAAAGTTTATAGTCTTCACGACATCTGTCTGTCGGCTTGTCCATTCTTTCGTTTTCTTCATAACTAAATGTAGAAGGTTTATAGTCTTCACGCCATCTGTCTGTCGGCTTTTCCATTCTTTCGTTTTTTGTATGATAAAATATGGAAAATTTATAGTCTTCACGAGATCTGTCTGTCGGCTTGTCCGTTCTTTCGTTTTCTTTATGATAAAATGTAGAAAGTTTATAGTCTTCACGACATCTGTCTGTCGGCTTGTCCATTCTCTCGTTTTCGTTATAATAAAATGTAGAAAGTTTATAGTCTTCACGACATCTGTTTGTCGGCTTGTCCGTTTTTTCATTTTCTTTAAAATAAAATGTAGAAAGTTTATAGTCTTGACGACATCTGTCTGTCAACTTGTCCGTTCTTTTGTTTTTTGTATAATAAAATGTGGAAAGTTTATAGTTTTCACGACATCTGTCTCTCCGCTTGTCCGTTCTTTCGTTTTTTGTATGATAAAATATGGAAAGTTTATAGTCTTCACGACATCTGTCTGTCGGCTTGTCCTATCTTTCGTTTTCTTTTTAATAAAATGTAGAATTTTATAGTCTTTACGACATCTGTCTGTCGGTTTGTCCATTCTTTCGTTTTCTTTATAATAAAATGTAGAAAGTTTCTAGTCTTCACGACATCTGTCTGTCGGCTTGTCAATTATTTCGTTTTCTTTATAATAAAATATCGAAAGTTTACAGTCTTCACGACATCTGTCTGTCGGCTTGTCCATTTTTTCGTTTTCTTTATAGTAAAATGTAGAAAGTTTATAGTCTTCACGACATCTGTCTGTCGGCTTGTCCATTATTTCGTTTTCTTTATAATAAAATGTAGAAAGTTTATAGTCTTCACGACATCTATCTGTCGGCTTGTCCGTTCTTTCGTTTTTTGTATGATAAAATGTGAAAAGTTTATAGTCTTCAAAACATCTGTCTGTCCGCTTGTCCGTTCTTTCGTTTTTTTTTATGATAAAATATGGAAAGTTTATAGTCTTCACGACATCTGTCTGTCGGCTTGTCCGTTCTTTCGTTTTCTTTATGATAAAATGGAGAAAGTTTATAGTCTTCACGACATCTGTCTGTCCGCTTGTACGTTCTTTCGTTTTTTGTATGATAAAATTTGGAAAGTTTATACTCTTCACGACATCTGTCTGTCGGCTTGTCCTATCTTTCGTTTTTTATATGATAAAATAAGAAAGTTTATAGTCTTCACGACATCTGTCTGTCGAGTTGTCCGTTCTTTCGTTTTCTTTATAATAAAATGTAGAAAGTTTATAGTCTTCACGATATCTGACTGTCGGCTTGTCCGTTCTTTCGTTTTTCGTATGATAAAATATGGAAAGTTTATAGTCTTCACGACATCTGTCTGTCGGCTTGTCCGTTCTTTCGTTTTTTGTATAATAAAATGTGGAAAGTTTATAGTCTTCACGACATCTGTCTGTCGGCTTGTCCNTCCGTTCTTTCGTTTTCTTTATAACAAAATGTAGAAAGTTTATAGTCTTCACGACATCTGTCTGTCCGCTTGTCCGTTCTTTCGTTTTTTGTATGATAAAATATGGAAAGTTTATAGTCTTCACGACATCTGTCTGTCGGCTTGTTCGTTCTTTCGTTTTCTTTATGATAAAGTGCAGAAAATTTATAGTCTTCACGACATCTGTCCGCTTGTCCGTTCTTTCGTTTTTTGTATGATAAAATATGGAAAGTTTTTAGTCTTCACGACATCTGTCTGTCGGCTTGTTCGTTCTTTCGTTTTCTTTATGATAAAATGTAGAAAGTTTATAGTCTTCACGACATCTGTCTGCCCGCTTGTCCTTTCTTTCGTTTTTTGTATGATAAAATATGGGAAGTTTATAGTCTTCACGACATCTGTCTGTCCGCTTGTCTGTTCTTTCGTTTTTTTTTGTATGATTAAATATGAAAAGTTTATAGTCTTCACGACTTCTGTCTGTCGGCGTGTCCATTCTTTCGTTTTTTTTTGTATGATAAAATATGGAAAGTTTAGTCTTCATGACATCTGTTTGTCGGCTTGTCCGTTCTTTCATTTTCTTTATAATAGAATGTAGAAAGTTCATAGTCTTCACGACATCTGTCTGTCGGCTTGTCCGTTCTTTAGTTTTTTGTATGAAAAATTTGGAAAGTTTATAGTCTTCGCAACATCTGTCTGTCGGCTTGTCCGTTCTTTCGTGTTTTTTTTTGTAATAAAATGTGGAAAGTTTATAGTCTTCACGACATCTGTCTGTCGGCTTGTCCGTTCTTTCGTTTTCTTTATGATAAAATGTTGAAAGTTTATAGTCTTCACGACATCTGTCTGTCGGCTTGTCCATTCTTTCGTTTTCTTTTTAATAAAATGTAGAATTTTATAGTCTTTACGACATCTGTCTGTCGGTTTGTCCATTCTTTCGTTTTCTTTATAATAAAATGTAGAAAGTTTCTAGTCTTCACGACATATGTGTGTCGGCTTGTCAATTATTTCGTTTTCTTTATAATAAAATGTCGAAAGTTTACAGTCTTCACGACATCTGTCTGTCGGCTTGTCCATTTTTTCGTTTTCTTTATGGTAAAATGTAGAAAGTTTATAGTCTTCACGACATCTGTCTGTCGGCTTGTCCATTATTTCGTTTTCTTTATCATAAAATGTAGAAAGTTTATAGTCTTCACGACATCTATCTGTCGGCTTGTCCGTTCTTTCGTTTTTTGTATGATAAAATATGGAAAGTTTATAGTCTTCACGACATCTGTCTGTCGGCTTGTCCGTTCTTTCGTTTTCTTTATGATAAAATGTAGAACGTTTATAGTCTTCACGACATCTGTCTGTCCGCTTGTCCGTTCTTTCGTTTTTTGTATGATAAAATTTGGAAAGTTTATACTCTTCACGACATCTGTCTGTCGGCTTGTCCTATCTTTCGTTTTTTATATGATAAAATAAGAAAGTTTATAGTCTTCACGACATCTGTCTGTCGACTTGTCCGTTCTTTCGTTTTTTTGTATAATAAAATGTGGAAAGTTTATAGTCTTCACGACATCTGTCTGTCGGCTTGTCCGTTCTTTCGTTTTCTTTATGATAAAATGTTGAAAGTTTATAGTCTTCACGACATCTGTCTGTCGGCTTGTCCTTTATTTCGTTTTCTTTATAATAAAATGTAGAAAGTTTATAGTCTTCACGACATCTGTCTGTCGGCTTGTCCATTTTTTCGTTTTCTTTTTAATAAAATGTAGAATTTTATAGTCTTTACGACATCTGTCTGTCGGTTTGTCCATTCTTTGGTTTTCTTTATAATAAAATGTAGAAAGTTTCTAGTCTTCACGACATCTGTCTGTCGGCTTGTCAATTATTTCGTTTTCTTTATAATAAAATGTCGAAAGTTTACAGTCTTCACGACATCTGTCTGTCGGCTTGTCCATTTTTTCGTTTTCTTTATGGTAAAATGTAGAAAGTTTATAGTCTTCACGACATCTGTCTGTCGGCTTGTCCTATCTTTCGTTTTCTTTATAATAAAATGTAGAAACTTTATAGTCTTCACGACATCTGTCTGTCTGTCGGCTTGTGCATTCTTTCCTTTTCTCTATAATAAAATATATAAAATTTATATTCTTCACGATATCTGTCTTTCGGCTTGTCCGTTCTTTCGTTTTTTGTATGATAAAATATGGAAAGTTTATGGTCTTCACGACATCTGTCTGTCGGCTAGTCCGTTGTTTCGTTTTCTTTATAATACAATGCAGAAAGTTTATAGTCTTCACGACATCTGTCTGTCAGCTTCTCCGTTCTTTCGTTTTTTGTATAATAAAATGTGAAAAAATTTTAGTCTTCACGATATCTGTCTGTCGGCGTGTCCGTTCTTTAGTTTTTTTGTATGATGAAATATGGAAAGTTTATAGTCCTCACGAGATCTGTCTCTCGGCGGGTCCATTCTTTGGTTTTCTTTATAATGAAATATAGAAAGTTTATAGTCTTCACGCCATCTGTCTGTCGGCTTGGCCATTCTTTCGTTTTCTTTATAATAAAATTTAGAAAGTTTATAGTCTTCACGACATCTGTCTGAAGGCTTGTCCATTCTTTTGTTTTCTTTATAATGAAATGTAGAAAGTTTATAGTCTTCACGATATCTGTCTGTCGGCTTGTCTGTTCTTTCCATTTTGTATGATAAAATATGGAAAGTTTATAGTTTTCACGACATCTGTCTGTCGACTTGTCCTATCTTTCGTTTTCTTTATAATAAAATGTAGAAAGTTTATAGTCTTCACGACATCTGTCTGTCTGTCGCCTTGTGCATTCTATCCTTTTCTTTATTATAAAATATATAAAGTTTATATTCCTCACGACATCTCTCTGTCGGCTTGTCCGTTCTTTCGTTTTTTGTATGATAAAAAATGGAAAGTTTATGGTCTTCACGACATCTGTCTGTCGGCTTGTCCGTTCTTTCGTTTTCTTTATAATACAATGTAGAAAGTTTATAGCCTTCACGACATCTGTCTGTCTGCTTGTCCTATCTTTCGTTTTTGTATGATAAAATACGGAAAGTTTATGGTCTTCACGAAATCTGTCTGTCGGCTTGTCCATTCTTTCCTTTTCTTTATAATAAAATGAAGAAAGTTTATAGTCTTCACGACATCTGTCTGTCGGCTTGTCCATTCGTTCGTTATCTTTATAATAAAATGTAGAAAGTTTATAGTCTTCACGATATCTGTCTGTCGGATTGTCCGTTCTTTCGTTTTTATGTATGATTAATTATGAAAAGTTTATAGTCTTCACCACATCTGTCTTTCGGCGTGTCCATTCTTTGGTTTTCTTTATAATGAAATGTAGAAAGTTTATACTCTTCACGACATTTGTCTGTCGGCTTGGCCATTCTTTCGTTTTCTTTATAATAAAATGTAGAAAGTTTATAGTCTTCACGACATCTGTCTGTCGGTTTGTCCATTATTTCGTTTTTTTATAATAAAATGTAGAAAGTTTATAGTCTTCACGACACCTGTCTGTCCGCATGTCCGTTCTTTCGTTTTTTGTATGATAAAATATGGAAAGTTTATGGTCTTCACGACACCCGTCTGTCGGCTTGTCCGTTCTTTCGTTTTCTTTATAATACAATGTAGAAAGTTTATAGTCTTCACAACATCTGCCTGTCGGCTTGTCCGTTATTTCGTTTTTTGTATAATAAAATGTGAAAAGTTTATAGTCTTCACGACATCTGTCTATCCGCTTGTCCGTTCTTTCGTTTTTTGTATGATAAAATATGGAAAGTTGATAGTCTTCATGACATCTGTCTGTCGGCTTGCCCGTTCTTTCGTTTTTTGTATAATAAAATGTGGAAAGTTTATAGTCTTCACGACATCTGTCTGTCCGCTTGTCCGTTCTTTCGTTTTTTGTATGATAAAATGTGGAAAAATTACAGTCTTCACGACATCTGTCAGTCGACTTGTCCGTTCTTTCGTTTTCTTTATAATAAAATGTAGAAAGTTTATAGTCTTCACGACATTTGTCTGTCAGCTTTTCCATTCTTTCGTTTTTTGTATGATAAATATGGAAAGTTTATAGTCTTCACGACATCTGTCTGTCGGCTTGTCTGTTCTTTCGTTTTCTTTGTGATAAAATGTAGAAAGTTTATAGTCTTCACGACATCTGTCTGTCGGCTTGTCCATTCTCTCGTTTTCTTTATAATAAAATGTAGAAAGTTTATAGTTTTCGCGACATCTGTCTGTCCGCTTGTCCGTTCTTTCGTTTTTTGTATGATAAAATATGGAAAGTTTATAGTTTTCACGACATCTGTCTGTCTGTCGCCTTGTGCATTCTTTCCTTTTCTTTATAATAAAATATATAAAGTTTATATTCCTCACGACATCTGTCTGTCGGCTTGTCCGTTCTTTCGTTTTTTGTATGATAAAATATGGAAAGTTTATGGTTTTCACGACATCTGTCTGTCGGCTTGTCCGTTCTTTTGTTTTCTTTATAATACAATGTAGAAAGTTTATAGCCTTCACGACATCTGTCTGTCGGCTTGTCCATTCTTTCCTTTTCTTGATAATACAAGAGTGGACCCTAAAAGATGTCTCGCCCGTCCCTGCTTGTCACTAAAACAGTCATGTACTACTCAAGAGCAACCTACAAGCCAAATATTATTACCATACCACTTACAGTTATTAAGAAAATATTCTAATAAAACACTCAATTTTGTTCACTAGACCATGAAAATGAGGTCAAGGACAAAAGCCATATGACAGACTGACATGTACTAACCAAGACCAAGCTATATACCAAATATCATTGACCTATGGCTTGTAGTTATCGAGAAACAGACTTAAGCA
>MJUU01056143.1:19940-51076 GCA_002080025.1 Modiolus philippinarum
ATAAAATATATAAAGTTTATATTCCTCACGACATCTGTCTGTCGGCTTGTCCGTTCTTTCGTTTTTTGTATGATAAAATATGGAAAGTTTATGGTCTTCACGAAATCTGTCTGTCGGCTTGTCCATTCTTTCCTTCTTTATAATAAAATGAAGAAAGTTTATAGTCTTCACGACATCTGTCTGTCGGCTTGTCCATTCTTTCGTTTTCTTTATAATAAAATGTAGAAAGTTTATAGTCTTCACGATATCTGTCTGTCGGATTGTCCGTTCTTTCGTTTTTATGTATGATTAATTATGAAAAGTTTATAGTCTTCGCCACATCTATCTTTCGGCGTGTCCATTCTTTGGTTTTCTTTATAATGAAATGTAGAAAGTTTATACTCTTCACGACATTTGTCTGTCGGCTTGGCCATTCTTTCGTTTTCTTTATGATAAAATGTAGAAAGTTTATAGTCTTCACGACATCTGTCTGTCGGCTTGTCCATTATTTCGTTTTTTTATAATAAAATGTAGAAAGTTTATAGTCTTCACGACACCTGTCTGTCCGCATGTCCGTTCTTTCGTTTTTTGTATGATAAAATAAGGAAAGTTTATGGTCTTCACGACACCTGTCTGTCGGCTTGTCCGTTCTTTCGTTTTCTTTATAATACAATGTAGAAAGTTTATAGTCTTCACAACATCTGTCTGTCGGCTTGTCCGTTATTTCGTTTTTTGTATAATAAAATGTGAAAAGTTTATAGTCTTCACGACATCTGTCTGTCCGCTTATCCGTTCTTTCTTTTTTTGTATGATAAAATATGAAAAGTTAATAGTCTTCATGACATCTGTCTGTCGGCTTGTCCGTTCTTTCGTTTTTTGTATGATAAAATGTGGAAAGTTTATAGTCTTCACGACATCTGTCAGTCGACTTGTCCGTTCTTTCGTTTTCTTTATAATAAAATGTAGAAAGTTTATAGTCTTCACGACATCTGTCTGTCGGCGTGTCCATTCTTTGGTTTTCTTTATAATGAAATGTAGAAAGTTTATAGTCTTCACGACATCTGTCTGTCGGCTTGGCCATTCTTTCGTTTTCTTTATAATAAAATGTAGAAAGTTTATAGTCTTCACGACGTCTGTCTGTCGGCTTGTCCATTATTTCGTTTTCTTTATAATAAAATGTAGAAAGTTTATAGTCTTCACGACATCTGTCTGTTGGCTTGTTCATTCTTTCGTTTTCTTTATAATTAAATGTAGAAGGTTTATAGTCTACATGATATCTGTCTGCCGGCTTTTCCGTTCTTTCGTTTTTTGTATGATAAAATATGGAAAGTTTATAGTCTTCACGACATCTGTCTGTCAGCTTGTCCGTTCTTTCGTTTCCTTTATAATAAAATGTAAAAAGTTTATAGTCTTTACGACATCTGTCTGTTGGCTTGTCGATTCTTTCGTTTTCTTTTTAATAAAATGTAGAAAGTTAATAGTCTTTCACGACATCTGTCTGTCGGCTTGTCCGTTCTTTCGTTTTCTTTATAATAAAATGTAGAAAGTTTATAGTCTTCACGACATCTGTCTGTCGGCTTGTCCATTCTTTCGTATTCTTTATAATAAAATGTAGAAAGTTAATAGTCTTCACGACATCTGTCTGACGCCTTGTCCATTCTTTCGTTTTCTTTATAATGAAATGTAGAAAGTTTATAGTCTTCACGATATCTGTCTGTCGGCTTGTCCGTTCTTTCCATTTTGTATGATAAAATATGGAAAGTTTATAGTCTTCACGACATCTGTCTGTCGGCTTGTCCTATCTTTCGTTTTCTTTATAATAAAATGTAGAAAGTTTATAGTCTTCACGACATCTGTCTGTCTGTCAGCTTGTGCATTCTTTCCTTTTTTTAAAATAAAATATATAAAGTTTATATTCTTCACGACATCTGTCTGTCGGCTTGTCCGTTCTTTCGTTTTTTGTATAATAAAATATGGAAAGTTTATGGTCTTTACGATATCTGTCTGTCGGCTTGTCCGTTCTTTCGTGTTCTTTATAATAAAATGTAGAAAGTTTATAGTCTTCACGACATCTGTCTGTCGGCTTGTCCGTTATTTCGTTTTTTTGTATAATAAAATTTGAAAAGTTTATAGTCTTCACGACATCTGTCTGTCCGCTTGTCCGTTCTTTCGTTTTTTGTATGATAAAATGTGGAAAGTTTATAGTCTTCACGACATCTGTCTGTCGGCTTGTCCGTTCTTTCGTTTTTTTGTATAATAAAATGTGGAAAGTTTATAGTCTTCACGACATCTGTCTGTCCGCTTGTCCGTTCTTTCGTTTTTTGTATGATAAAATATGGAAAGTTTATAGTTTTCACGACATCTGTCTGTCGACTTTTCCTATCTTTCGTTTTCTTTATGATAAAATGTAGAAAGTTTATAGTCTTCACGACATCTGTCTGTCCGCTTGTAAGTTCTTTCGTTTTTTTGTATGATAAAATATGGAAAGTTTATAGTTTTCACGACATCTGTCTGTCTGCTTGTCCTATCTTTCGTTTTTTGTATGATAAAATATGGAAAGTTTATGGTGTTCACGACATCTGTCTGTCGGCTTGTCCATTCTTCCGTTTTCTTTATAATAAAATGAAGAAAATTCATAGTCTTCACGACATCTGTCTGTCGGCTTGTCCGTTCTTTCGTTTTCTTTATAATAAAATGTAGAAAGTTTATAGTCTTTACGATATCTGTCTGTCGGATTGTCTGTTCTTTTGTTTTTTTTGTATGATGAAATATGGAAAGTTTAGTCTTCACGACAGCTGTCTGTCGGCTTGTCTATTCTTTCGTTTTCTTTATAATATAATACAATGTAGAAAGTTTATAGTCTTCACATATACTATCTGAATATCAGGGTCACCTTCCATGGTGGTGTGGAAGGCGTTTTACTTAAACTAAAATAACTCTGTCAGGAATTCTCTTTAGCTGGACGCTTGAGCCTCCGTGATGTGAGTTGGAAAATTGATTTTAAACTTTAGAAATAACATTTCCAATTAAATGACATTTGCAATAAGAAAGCAATGGGGTTATAGAAATTTCAAAATAACAAATCTGTATTATTAGTAATATTCCTGTGTTGAATCAGTACAGTAATTGTTTTCTCCTTGTAGAATGCCACATGGTGACTTCAAGATGAGAACAAGAGCAAACGCGTTGTTCTATTTACCTAACCTTANCAACTGACAATCACATGACTAGAATGATTATGTAAGGAAAACCTCTAGAAAAATCTATGTGTTAAAATCTGTATTTAAATTCTAGAATATTCCACATGTTCTAAGGTGTAATAACCTTGACCCTTGTTTATTGTAAACAAGTTACATAACTAGGCCAAACAAATTACATCATATTAAGGCCTTACAAAATAAAAACAATCAATACAATGTATTATAGAATATTTACAACATATAATTACCTATAACATTATAAAGGAAACGAAAGAACGGACAAGCCGACAGGCAGATGTCGTGAAGACTATAAACTTTCTACATTTTATTATAAAGAAAACGAAAGAATGGACAAGCCGACAGACAGATGTCGTAAAAACTATAACTTTCTACATTTTATTATAAAGAAAACGAAAGAACGGACAAGCCGACAGACAGATGTCGTGAAGACTATAAACTTTCCATATTTTATCATACAAAAACGAAAGAACGGACAAGCGGACAGACAGATGTCGTGAAGACTATAAACTTTCTACATTTTATTATACAAAAAACGAAAGAACGGACAAGTTGACAGACAGATGTCGTGAAGACTATAAACTTTCTACATTTTATTATAAAGAAAACGAAAGAATGGACAAGCCGACAGACAGATGTCGTGAAGACTATAAACTTTCCACATTTTATTATAAAGGAAACGAAAGAACGGACAAGCCGACAGACAGATGTCGTGAAGACTATAAACTTTCCATATTTTATCATACAAAAAACGAAAGAACGGAAAAGCCGGCAGACAGATATCGTGAAGACTATAAACCTTCTACATTTAATTATAAAGAAAACGAAAGAATGGACAAGCCGACAGACAGATGTCGTGAAGACTATAAACTTTCTACATTTCAGCCTTTCAGGCTCGGGAAATTTTATCGCCCCGCGACTTGTATTTTTGGCAAATACCCCTCCTTATCATGATATATCTGTTAAATATAAACTAATGTTGCATAAGTGGGGGCAACTTTCGTACCCATGGCCGTGCCTTTAATTTGCCGGTAATGATTGTTATCAAAATAGTCACTGCCGTCTTATCTGAACATGAGTCAATAGACCATTTGCCAGTTTTGCGATCAACAGAATGAATTTAGCGAAACCATGTTAAACTATTAGCGTCATGGACCAGTCACGTGACTAAAGTGGCTACCTGTGGATTGTCGTATTTTGTACATAGAAATATCACGATAGCTTGTAAAAAATAGAAGATACCAAGATTTAGAATTGCGTTCTTTAAAATGTACAACTATGTGCTTATGCTTCATAAATTTCTCTTTCTTTCGGTATAACTTTTATGAGAATCGGAAGAGGTTTAGTCTCGTCAAAATTTATTCTAAAATTTCAAATATTTCACAAGTATTCCCTATTTAAGGCATTGTAAATATCGTATTTTCTTTGAAGTATCCCCTTTTTAGAATTGAATTGCGAGAGAACTAATACACTTTTCTAATTTGTACAACTATGTGGTGAAAATAGATAAAATAGGCTATCCGTCGGTGTAATTCTTTTCACTTAAGATAAGATTTTATCTCGTCAAAATCGATTTGAAAATCGTCATTTTCACTGATTTTACACCAGACAACAGGCAATATGGCGACAGCTAGATTGTGATGACGCAACAACATTAATTTTGATTCATATTATTTTGTTTGTCAATATTTCAAAATACAACTACTTTTAAAAATGAACAATTTATTATTGTTTAAATTACAAATTTTTGAATAGAGCAGACTATTTATGGGTCAATCATTTTATGACCCTTTGGCAGTCATCCCTGATGTTAATTGTGGCCGAATAAACAATTTTCACCTGTGATACCTGTGGCTTAATTACGTAATAAATGACCTGCTGGTGATGTATGCATCACGTGTGTAACAAATTTGTGTGTTGTGTAGTCAACGACTATGATAAATTGTATTTTGAAGCAAGGACGTATACAAGTCCTTGCTTGAAGCTGGGACTAATATAGCAGTTATATTAGTCCCAGTTTGAAGCATTCACTTATTTTTGTTACATATAGTCCCAATTATCATTGTGTAATAATGCTTTATTTAGATTTTTCTTTAATTTGTTACATTTTATTAACCTTATGTAACATTTAAAAATGTACAATATACCATGGCAATCACTATCGTTTACTCGTTTAATAATACATAGGTACCAGTACAATTCACTTTAACCAGTTCGCATCTGACTGACAGAGTTACATTTCCTAAAAAAGTCCGTAATAGTTTAGTATGCCAAAAGGGAGGTAACTTTTTGAAAAAATCTCAAGGGGGCAGAATGGTTCCCTGCTTGTGAAAAACAACCAAAAAATAAAGCATTTTTAATTAAACGTAATGATAGTTTCATACCTATTCTCAGAATAAGTGTCCACGACTCAATGTCTATTGTCGCCGGGGGCTTGAACGAAAATAGTACCACTCACATGCAGCAAATTATAATTTTTATCGGACGATATATTAGAATTAGCGAAATAAAACATATATGACCTTAACAGTCATTTCTATCCTGTAAAATTATAGATGGGAAGTTCCAGTTTTCCTATAAAACAGCGTGTCGCTATCAATGTTGGGTGTATAGAATAACCACAGAAGATTATCAACGCCTTTTATAAATGACATTCAGCAGTATTTGTTTCCTTGGTATATTCATCTAATGTACCAGAGAATTGAAAACCCCTTACCATGGTATGATTAACATGATATTCCATTTTTCCAGGTGTCGCTAAACAATATGTAATCTACGTTGCAAAATTAAATTTGTTAATTTCGTTTATCCTTACGTCTTGGTAAACTCGGTATAAAGCTAAGCGCGTGATTCCATACATAAATTAACTCTTTGAAATAATCTCTATTTCGACAAAATCTTTTAAATCACTCGTGTTCGCATTTTTTTAGTTCTAATGAAAGCGTTGCTGTAAGCTAGTAAGCTACGTTATGGCTGTTACTCATCTTAATATGGATACTTATGCCATGAATCCTTATACTATGATGGCGTTAACGTAGTAGACCTCACTGATACCTTAGGGTTTTCATCTGGTGCGTTGAGACACGAAATATCGCAAAAGGAATTCGGTTCTGTAATTTACGTTTCGTAAGCTACGTTCCCTTGTACACAATATAACTAATTAATAAGTCAACGACACGGAATTTTGACGTTATTTTACCGTCAATGGTTTAAACGTTTACTACAACGTTTGACGTCAGTCGACCTCTACGTTTGTTTTTCGGAAAATTCAATGACAAGCTTGGAGAAAAGTTGGCTCTTGAAAAAATATCAAAGGTAAGAAAAACTAGTTTATATTGAGATGTCATATAAGTGTTTCAAAGAGAGGATACGTATATCTGTCGATTTAAAATATCTAAATAATCAACAGTAGTCGTTTTCAGCAGCAAAGCGATGTTTGAAAATACATTAGTTATATGTAAATTACGTTATCAAACATAATGAAAACAAATGTTCATTACATAAATATAATTGAAAGTATACATATATAAACCGTATGAATCGTTCATATACTAATACTATCTGATGAATTAATTCCCCGATCTGCTCAAATAAGATCAGATACGTAGATTTGTTCATTCAAAATTACGATAACGTAGCTTACAGAATTTGTATAGTGGGTATGTTTAGGCAAACATTGATGCATTAAGTCTACACAGTTACGATCTCTGTTTGTATTGACGAACAACACACATTCATACGAAATTCTTGTGATGTCACATTGTCGCAGACGTCCATGGCATGATCAGAAAAAGAGCCACGAGTCATGATAACGTAAATTACATATTTTGATAACGTAAATTACAATAATGGTAACATGTGCGATTGTCTAGAATCCCAGAATGATATGACAAGACTAGAAGATATTTATATTTCATTGGATTGAGATAGAATTTTATTTTGTTATTTCAGTGATGGGAAAGTCAAAGGCAGAAATACAAAAAGCTTACCGAGAGAGGAAGAAACAACAAGAAGGAGAGGCTTATCTAAAGAAAGAGCGAGAGAGAGTCAAATCGTATTATGTCCCGATAGATGAAAAACCAAAACAGGAAGCAGATAAAAGACGCAAAAAAGTTCGCGAGGCGGTAAGACAACATAGAATCAAATCAAAAGCCAATACACAAAAACTGAATGAGGCGGATCAAAGCTCAGAGATATCATCCTCAACTGATGTCACTTCTTCCACATTGATTGTCAAACTACCCAGTCAGGCCACAAAGAAGCGAACAAGGACGAGAGTAAATAAAGCAAATGCTAAACACAGACGAGAAATAGAAAAGCTTAGTGGCAAAAATGAGAAATTAAACAGAAAGATTAAAACTGTAAACAAAAGATATGAAAGACTATTAAAGAAAACAAGTGCACCTAGTACTCCCGCGCCTTGTACATCATCATCTGTTGAAAATAGTCCTAGCGCATCGTCAATCGCAAATACGCCTAGCACGTCTGATGTTCTTACACCAAGGAAAAGAACAATGGATGAAATAAGACAAACTGGCTTGACTCCGAGAAAAGTTCCTAGAAAAATGCAGGAAAAGTTATTGTTTGCAAATGTTATAGCAGATGAATTAGGCGTGGCTTGGAAGTCCAGTGGTATGAAAGGTAAACAAGTTTTGAAGAGATTCGTAAATGGCAATATCATTAAAAAATACAAAATGAAGAAACTGTTGAGCGAAAAAACAGGAATCAGAAGGCATTACTTTGTTGCAAAGAATTGTCCTGAAAGCAAAAGAATCAACTCATTCCCACAATTCAGAAAGCGAATAGAATCCAGTGAAACCATTCAAGCAGATGTTGTCCGTTTTTTATCGAGAGATGATAATAGCAGGGTGATGCCCGGAAAGAATGATACCTTGAAAACGACAACAGGTACAGCCCAAAAAAGAATTCTAAACGACAGTCTTTTATTCTTGCACACGAAATTTCATTCAGAGTCTCGATATCGAATCTCCCTCGCCACATTTTGCCGTCTCAGACCAAAGAACATATCTTTAACCAAACACCTTAGTCGTAATAAATGCTTATGTCAAAACACCAAAATATGGCGCTGGCTTTAAAAAACATGAAAACTTCAGGAGCAAACATCACAATTAATCCAGATGAATTTATTAGAAAGCTGAAAGATCAACCACTTCCACAGATTCTATCACTAATTACTGACGAAAATGTGAAGTACGAACAATGGAGAAAAGTGGAAATGGAAGATGGTAAGAAGAGGACCAAGATTGTAGAGAAAACCGAGACAAAGGAAAGCTTCATTGCAATCATGAACAATCAAGTTAGAGACTTTCAGGAACATGTGTCAAGAGTTAAAATCCAATACCAGGCTTTAACCAATCTAAAGGAAAATCTGCCTTGCAGCCAAGCAATTGTTCAAATGGATTTCGCAGAAAATTTCGCGTGTTGTTCTGCTGATGAGGTCAAAAGCGCGTATTGGAACTCAAGTGCCGTCACATTACATCCAGTAGTGATATACTTTAAAGTAGATGGAATAGTACTTGAGCATAAAAACTATGTCTTCGTTTCCGACGATCTTGGCCACAACATAGGTTCAGTGTATGCCATCTTAAAGAAACTCATTCCAGAGATTAAAACATATGTAAAAGATCTGGATGTCATTCATTACTGGACGGATAGTTCAAGTTCACAGTACAGGAACAAAACTGCTTTTTACATTGTGTCTGATCACAAGAATTTGTTTGGAACAAAGGCAATATGGAATTATTTCGAAACAGGCCATGGAAAGGGGCCATGTGATGGCATAGGAGGTACATCAAAGAGAACAGCAGATCAAGCTACCAGACAAGGAAAGATCACCGTGCAAGATGCCCCTGAGTATTACGAAAGAGTTCAAAACTTTCACACAAGTGCCAAATATTTGTATGTTACATCAACCGAGTGCACAGAAAGCAGATTAGAGCTAGCTGAAATAAACAAGAAAATTAATCCATTAAAGTGCACGATGCAAATTCACAGTGTAATTGGCGTGTCAAAGGGCACAGTCAATACAGCAATTACCTCATGCTACTGCCAGGAGTGTTTGTCAGGAAATTTCCATGATTTTGCGATAGGAAACATAATGAAAAAGGAAAGAAAGAACAATACTCATGAATCAGAACAGTTCCTTGTGATTGAACAAGTCATAGAAGATGATCAGGTCGTAGAAAATGTACTTGTAGAAAATATTCAGACCGTAGAAAATGAACAAGTTACAGAAATTGAAGAAGGATCTGCCAATGAAGATTGCGATGAACATGAAGAAGATTCAGACCGAGTTGAGATAAATATTTCCGTAGGTCAATTCGTAGCAGCAATATACGAAAATGCATGGCACGTAGGAAAAATTAAAGATATTGACGAGGACGACGAGGAATGTGAAGTTACTTTTATGCGCCCAACTCAGGGTAGAACAACCGGTAATCAGCTATACAAATGACCAAGTCCAGTGGATGAAATATGGTTGAATGTTACGGACATATTGTGTAATGTGGAAGAACCGAAAAAAGTAGGAAGGAGTGCGAGAAGTTTTGAGATCAATCCCAGTGACTACAGAAAAGCATGTGACTTGTTAAGTGTTCGTACTAAGAAATGAACATGAGAAAGGTGTTGTAAGCTGAGTGAGAAAAATAACTGAGTTAAAATTGATACATAAACTTTAAATGCTCGAAGATATGATTCATATGTCTGAAAGAATTCGAAATTAATGACATTTAATGTAATTTACGTTATCACTTAATTTGACCAAATAATAGCAAACAATGAAGGACTATGATACACTTGAATAAAAAATTCTGATAATATCAGGAATTTCTAATAAAATAAACTATAAATCAAAATCAAAATCACAATATATAAGGTTTTACGAAAGATCAAGTTAAATGGGTCAAAATGTAATTAACGTTATATTTCTTAATATATGTGATGAGAGCGATGATGATGTAAAGTATGTCCAATTTTTTCAAATATACTCTTATATTATAAAATAATTTGAGGAAAAAGTCCCGCAATGTTTGTTATAACAATTTTATATTCTTGTAAAATACGTTATTGTTTTGGGTAATTTACGTTATTGTTCGAAAAGTTTTGATTTTTTTTTCCCAAGTGATTTTAACGTCATGTAAATCAGGCATGTACATTCTAGAAATATAGAGCAAATATGAGAAATAGTTTAAAACAACAGCCCTACCAGAGAATTTTTGTCAACGATAATGACATGTTTAACATTTTAGAATTTATTTTATCATTTTTTAACATCTTTGGATTTCAAACTGATTTTTTTTTTGTTCTGTCCAGAATATTAGAGTTTAACGTTTGAAACACAATCAGAAATTGTTGGTCCATGATTCAATCAAAACTATTTTATATTTTACCACCATATTAAGTCAAATTGTTGGGTAGAATGTTCATTGACAATCTGGAACGTAGATTACACACGGAAATACCCTCTGCAATCTGATTTCAAATATTTTTGTTAGTATTGTAGTTTGAGATCTCTTGGTTTGAAATAGGTTTTGTCATTAATCAATAAATAATTTTTTTACCTTATTTTGATTATTGCCAACACTTTTTATTTTCGTAAAAATATTTGAACTATGGACACGTATTCTGAGAATAGGTGAGTAGGGGTTGACTGTGAAGTACAAAAAAAAACTGTTTTAAAAATCAAGAAAAAATGTGTTATCATGGGTATTTTCTGATCCCCTGTGATGAAACTAGATAAATGAATGGTCACAAGTAGGGCCAAAAATCTTAAACAAAGGTGTTAATAATCATACATGATACAGCTCCTAATTCAGCCAAAGCATATTCGACCACTCAAAGAACTACAAAGTACATTAAAATTTGTATTTCCAATTTTCAGTACTTTTTTAATACAAAGAACGAAGAAATAATGTGTACTTTCCTGTAAATATATGATGCAGTCATGATTTTGCGTTTTAAAGACCCCAAATGAACTACACAGCTGCCATCTTGAATCCTGTTATGGTCATGTTAATCTCATAACGACCCTGTTAATACGTAATGGCCCTGTTTTCTCCTAATGGTCCTGATATTTACATAATGCCCCTATTGCAATGCATACTTGTTTGTTAACAATCCGACACCCATGACCAGTAAAGACATGGATGTAGCGTTGTTCGATAATTAGCAAAGAAAACCGCTCAAGCCGGTGGTAGGGGCCGTCTTCAACTTACTATAAGCAAAGCTGATTGTTGAAGGCCTCATGGTGACTTCAAAATGGCGAACAACAATAAAACGTTGTTCCTTTGATTGTTTGTAAAAACTTTGTCTCATGTGCATTTACTTCATATCCTAAGTTTTAAATTCATTAACCGCCGTGCGCGGTCCCGGCTTATGAATAGGCCAGCAGCATCCCCTGAGCTTGGAGTATGAGTCTTCTTAACAGAGGACCCCGAGGGAACCCCGGGATATAGAAATAGGACCTAGTATCTCCGCCTTGCGGGGTGTGACCCCTCCTAAACGGAGGCTGACCCCGAGGGTCCCGGGATATAGAAATAGGACCCATTCCGTGGTTGTGCGGGATTAATAAATACACAACCCATCTTTCGGATGGGATGTAAACTCAGGTCCACGTGTTGGAAGAAATGCCACGCTTCCTGCACGTTAAAGAACCCTTGTAGCAAGCTCTTTTTGGGGTGGTCCGTAGGTGATCGGCTACAAGGCTTAATTCCCCACCCTTGACGATTTCACCCTACTTTTCCAGTGGCAGTCAGAATTTCCTTTCCATACCCCAAAGTGATTATTTATTAACAAACTTGTTCTCGTCTTGATATAGCTGAACTATTGCTAAGTAGACGTTAAACAATATTCAATCAATCAATCAATCAATCAATTAAATTCATTACTCTCCGTAAGGTCTTACACTTTGCTCTTTTCAAGCAACCCTCTAGTATACTGTCCACTGAATGTTTAAATAACATCTCATCGTGATACAGTTTGGTTTATGAATGCAATATTTCAGAGCTTTGAGACTATTTCCTATGCCTATGTCATTTGCTACTTTCAATTCTCGGATTTACGCCTAATTAATTGACCAAATGTTTTAAGCTAATCATTTAATGACCATTGTCGCCAAGTTAGGTTACTGATTATCCAATAAGTTTCAGAGAGAATTCAGGATATGTTCCTGTAGCGTCCTATGGAAGAGGTGGAAACTTAAAGGACCAACCAAAGACACATTGTGACGAAGTTCAGTTCTTACTTGGTCAAATATTTGAATGAGTTTTCGATTTGGTCAAGACTTTAGTGTTAAAATGATGGCCTTGGGTAATCATATTGTATCAGTCTTAAGAAATAATTCATTGCTGCCGGTGGTTCGTTGAAGATTAACATTACCATGCCCATTATGTTCGTTAATTTTTTCCATAGAGCGCTTGCAGGGGTAAAATAAGCGAAAATCGAATACTTACCATCGGCGGCCAAGAATTATTTTGATTCTAATACGGCATTTAGTGATTGAAAGAGGACCATCCAAAGACCTTTGTAACGTAATTTGATCCTTACAGTTTCTGAGAAAATTATTGAACGAGATTTCAATAGACCCAAGCATCTGACATAAAACGAGTATTGATGTTAATAATTTTATGTTGAATTTTTAATTTTAACGTTTGAGTTGCTGGATGCATAGCAAAGTATTTTCGAAGTGAGAAATTCCTTTAAAGTGCTGAAAATAGATTAATTGTGTTCTGATTGGACGTTTAACTTAGGGTTTATGCATATTATTGGTTAAAGCTGTTGACTATATTATTAAACTACCCAACTTTCGAACTGGAAAACTTGAATGAAATAGAAATAAATGTCAGCGCACCGTTCAAGCTATAGCTAAAACGCACAACTCTTCATTCAGTTGGCATGCAAAGTCCCATTCAATGTCAACGAAAGCAAAATACATTTTTTCTTTCATATTGCACAATATCTCTCAAAATTTGATAGATGTTAGGAGAATTGTTTAATATTTGATTATATACACGCAAGGTGTTTCCTTGCATACACGCTACAAACATGATTTACTTCTTATTTGATTTAGAAATTTGAAAACATTGATGCGTTCATGGTATTAAGTCAAACAAAATTGTTTTACTGTAAAGTACAACTTGTATATACAATATTTAATACATTGGCAAAGAAAACATATTCATATCCTCACTTTTTAGCTATATATAAAGTTGTAATTTAAAGATATTTACCCCAACCCTCATATTCCGTCCTCCACTTATAGTGTTTTAACGCGCAACTTTCGAAATTAACTGTACGTCGGTTAGACACAGTGTTTGTATCGTATGCGTTTTTGTCACATGTACATTCACTCCACACCCTTTCATTTTTCCTATCAACAATATGGCTACAATGTTGATGTGGTTTTATACATGGCCAGAGCAAAGGTAAGACAAATTATCGTGGCACTACATAGCTATGCAATAATTGAATAACCTTTTCAAGAAAATAAGTTAAAAACTTACCTGACAAAAGCGGTGCATTTTTTTCCATTTCTCACAACATCCAAAATACAACTATCTTGCAAGATTTTCTGAAATAGTCCCGTGAGTATTGTTAATGTTACCTTTGTCCTTGTTGATTTAAATGCATAACTTACCTGTATAACGTAGGGGTCGTCTCGAACTGTTTACCTGTCTTTGTTTATTTTTGGACCTTTTCAAACACGGAGAAAAAATGCACAGCACAAACAAAACATTATATTGAAATAATTTTAATAAAAATGAATACAAAAATTACATATCTATTCAGTGCCAGCCTTAAAAGTTTATACTGTTTTACCGTTTTGTCTGTACTCATGTGAAATTTACCTACGTAAATTGGGACTTGGAGAACGAGTTTTTATGATGAACCTTAAAAATACTTCGGTTTGTTTGATAATTTAGATATTTTAGATACGAGCCCCTGTCTTGTTCCTTACAAGCAAAATTATAATAACCGTATTGCGCCTAGAAGAGTGATGATTTGTTTTTCATATATGACAAACATAACTATCAGCATGTAGGAATGTTCAATAATCGAAAACATTTTGTGAAACCTTGTGCAATTTTGCTTTCTAGTATATAAACGTATACATAATTAAATGTTATCTGATAGTAGCATGCAAGCCAAAAAAAGAAAGCAGTTAAAACAATAAGCGTATAGAGCAAGCGCGGAAATGTGTATTTTAGAGATGAGAGGTAAAGCCTAGATCTCATTAAATCATAGGTTATATTATATAAGATTTCCAACACTTATACGGGAGACAGGTAAATAAACAAAAACAAGATTATAACAATGCTGATAACATTCCATTTTAATGTAAACTGCATTTTAAAATTGATTTCTAAAGATCATACAGTAAAAAGGGAATAATATTGTTCAGCAATCTGTCGTTTTTCCCATTTATATACCACAAAACGATTGCTAATCTTCGAAGGTCGAAGAAATTACCCAGGACACTAAAGAAGTATCATAAACACTACGATACTGTCGTCCTGAGGTAATCAAATAATCAAAGATTATTGTGTCATAAAGCCCTGACATTAAGAATGACAATATAACTATTCTCACAGAACAATATGGTTTGAGGTTGTATATAGAAATTAAAATGCATTTTAAGGCTTTGACTAAGTGTAATGGGACATCCACTCGGGTTACGGGGGTGATTTTGCCTTGAAAAAATAATTATTTTCATGAAAACTTCTATCACATCATTCATTTTCACTAAATTTCCCATCAAAGTATTTACATGTGTATTTGCTTTTGTAACAACAAATTTATTTTTCAAATTAAAATAAAATTATTTATTATCATGACAAGTAGGATTAATATTTTTTTCACTGGCAACAAGAATAAATTATTTTTTTACAAATTCATCCCCCTCCCCAACATACTTCCAAAATCAAATGGTCGTCTCCTAAATATTTCATCCAAATTTCTTCGATCAAAATATTGAAAGAATCAATTAAACTTACTTCAAAAAGAACTCTTCATAAAATATTAAGTTCTGATTTAAACAGTATATCTACTTTAAACCGTGTTCACTTTCTTTAGATAATGGAGTCTTCCCTGTTGACTTTGGTACTATATTTCTGGCTCAAAATTTTACTATACATGTTCTTTTAATCTTGATTTGTTTCAAGTATATTTTTCAGGACACAGACGTTTTTGAATAGTCTATTGTAATTATATTGCCAATATTTTAGCGTGAAATTGTAACAAAGGATTTATCAGTTTGATATTGATTTAGTCAGATATAACCTGTTGTCAGGTAACCCGGTTATTATTCTGCTTTCACAATCTATGTCATTCAAAAAGCTTCACGTACTCCCTAAAAAACGGTAAGCCAACACTTAAAACCAATTTCAAACCACGAAAATACGTATGTACACAGAGTTCTTAACCCATCCTCATAGTGGACAGTGTTAATTTCGCTACGTATTGTTATTGTTGAAAAAAAATCCGAAATGTTTCCTCAAATGAGGAACCATTCATAAAATTGCTTTTCTCTAAAAGATGTCAAACAGATTACGGTTGAATACAACGTTTTACTGAGACTAGTGCTACTTATAAAACAAAGGGATCATAATTAATTGCGACAAAACACGCCTAACCAACAAAAAGTTTCAAAATCAGGTCATGATATGGAACTTCATTGTATATCATAATGCAGTACTGATGTCCGAATTTCTTTTTGGAATTATATAAAAAAAATGGCATTTCAGTATTTCGAGCCCCTCTTTATGGCTGTTTCAACAACATAAATCTCTTAATTATAAATAAAAGTAATCAGAATAAACGAAAAAATCGACTGCTGGCAGATAAAACTCAATTGAAAAAAGCTTTAAAGTCGAGCCAAAAAAGTTTAAATGTAACACTAGCTTAAAATTGTGTAACATTAAAAAACATATGACACGTCATAAAATTTTAAAATTCTTGAGTTATAGTATACTTGGGGACTTTAATATAAAGATAAGCATTATATTACTTACAAAGCCACCTTCAGGGATTTGTTGAATAAAAGCTGAAAGAGAAAGCTTGAAACTTCAGTGGTCAATCTTATCTGTTAACTAAAGAATTTGGATTGTGAATGATATGTTAACAGTATCTACATCTTATACTGTTAAGATGGCTCCCTCCTGATGTTATTTATATAAAGGATTTCTTGAAATCTATTTAAATTGATAAAGCATTGTAGACTAAATGAAATGGTAAAAAGAAATATATATGTCCGTGCGCTTTAACGGAGATACAAGACATTAAAAATTCGGCGGGAAATGGATTTCTCTGGATTTTCCGTTAATTTAACATTAGGACTATTATTTGTCTGAAAGCTTGGAAGTTCTATCAAGAATTTTATGGAAACTTGTTAGGTGTCTCTGTATGGCCAATAAAAGACATTCATGAAATAAAAAATGGGGGTCCGTGTGCAAAATTCTGTTTAGCCATTAAATTGGAGAAAACCACAAATTCAAAAATGTGATAAGTGAGCCACTTTAAGTTAGATATCAATTATCACATTTCCCTGATACCTAGTCCTGACATTTGTTTGTTGACATACAGTTATGCGAAGAGTGAGAATAAAAGGTGACGTTATCTTACGTCACTTTTCTAAGGACTGATATTCTTTTTTCTCAACAATGTAACTTCTATAGAAATAGCTGTCCTGCGCGTCCTCAAGGTGGTGCATAGGAGAATGTCCTTGTCTATGCAGGGTTGTCAGATCATTCATTATACGCAAAGTCTAGTCGCGAACCATTGTAGACAAAGAGTGTTGAAAAAATCCAAGCTCCATGCAACATATTATATAATCTTTTTAGAAGGGCACTCACTGGGATCGTATAGACGGCTAAATTTCCTGCCCCTACCCATTTCTCACCTTTCCAAGTGACAATCGAAGATCGTTGCTCCGGTTTCCCCGTCCACCTTAATTTCTTTATTCTTTTACATATGATTTTTTTTCGTGAATTGCCCAACTTGTTCTCGTCCTGATATATATGGAATGGATGACATTTTCGGTTTGATACTAACTTTATTACGGCCAGCATGAAGTAAGCCCGTTAGGCCGAGCTTGATGTGTTACCTCGTGATGAAGTTCATATCAAATTCAAAATGAAATAAGCTGAAATTTTTATTTAAGAAAAGTTTATCTATTGCTGATTGTAATATCTTTTATGCATTCTTCATTCAACCTATTGCGCGTATGACAACAACAAATAGAACAAAACATGACGTCACCAAAGCCTCCCGCGCGTGACGCATTCATAATGACTCTTTAATGTTGTGATAATTTCCATTTTATAATTAGTCTCTGTAGATAAAAGGAAATTTAGACGGATACCGATAAAGCTGAAATATTGCACACTGGACGGAAAACTCGTACTAGTCAATAAATCAACAGAAATAAAAGAGGATAGGAAGGATTGGAAAATTCGAAGGATTTATTGAAAAATCTTAAATCCCGTCCATTTTGTCAAATACATTCTCTGAAAATATTTGAACACTGTATAACACACTTCCTCATGATTAACTAAAACATGCATCAAAGGTATCATTCTAACAGCTTTTGCCGATTGAAACAATCTATTTTTATGTTATAAATCCACATTTTTTTTTCAAAAAACGAATTTGAAGGAAAAGTATGCTATGATGAAAAACAAGTGTGCAGTATATTTGATTTTCTAATTCATAATATACTTGTCATATTTGGAGGTGCTTTTTATCAACAGCAGGTTGGCATACCAATTGGCACTAATTGTGCTCCTCTGCTGGCAGAATTGTTTTTATTTTCTAACGAGACTGAATTTCTTCAGTGACTTGTAAAAGATCATTAATAAAAGATGATAGATCCTTCAATCGCACTTATAGATATATTGATGATATTCTATCCATCATTTACGCATCTTTTGCTAAATTGATCCCATTAATATATCCGCCAGAACTAGAGATAAAGAAAACGACAGAAACCACTATGTCTTCACCTTTTTAGACTTACATGTCCAATTTGACGGAAATGATCGTCTCAGTACTAAAATTTACAATAACGGAGACGATTTTAATTTCAAAATTTTCTCAATTTCCTTAATATGGACAGTAATATTCCAGCTTCTCCTGCGTACGGAGTGCAAGTTTCACAGTTGATTCGTTGCGCGAGAGCTAGCACAAATTATACAGACTTTATCATTAGACATAGTTATCTCCGTGGCCTACTTCAAGGTTTCAAAAACCGGCACCCGAATCAAGTTTCCGGGGCTCTGGCTACTGAGCTGCCAAGCGCGTCCCCAGGTGGTGGATAGGGGAATGCCCTGCCTTTGCAAGGTAGTCATATCATATAAAGGAAAGCCTGACCGCGAAACATTGTGGCCAAACTGTGTCGAGAAACGCCACGCTCCATGCAGTATAAAGACCCATTCTATATTTCTGTAAAGAGAGCAGACGCATTGGGTGTCGTATAGAAGGCTAAATTTCCTACCCCTACCCATTTCTCCTTTTTCAAAATAAAATAATATGGAAAGCCATAATCCAAAACTTGTCCGAAAGAAGTACTCATTACCAAAAATATCGAAATAGGAAGCCAAATCCAGTACCAAGGACATCTTCCGAGTGCCATACACGGAATGAAGCCTCAGTATTTTTAAGTGGTTAGAATTTAAAAAAAAACGGTAAATTTNACGCAAGGTAAAATTTTCATGTCAGACAAGTCTGACTATTGGGCTGGTGAATACCCTCGGAGACCTCTGGTCCACCAGCAGTGGCATCGGCCCATTGGTTCAAAATACAAAAAATACCGAAGTTGCATCAAAAACAGTAAATTTCGTTATGCTGTACACATTTTCAAGGAGTAACTTCTCATCAGCAGCATTAAAATCAAATAATATGGAAAGCCATAATCCAAAACTTGTCCGAAAGAAGTACTCATTGCCAAAAATATCGAAATAGGAAGCCAAATCCAGTACCAAGGACATCTATCGAGTGCCATACACGGAATGAAGCCTCAGTATTTTTAAGTGGTTAGAATTTTGAAAAAAACAGTAAATTTGTATCAAACGCAAGGTAAAATTTTCATGTCAGACAAGTCTGACTATTGGGCTGGTGAATACCCTCGGGGACCACTGGTTCACCAGCAGTGGCATCGGCCCATTGGTTCAAAATACAAAAAATACCGCAGTTGCATCAAAAACAGTAAATTTCGTTATGCTGTACACGTGTTTCAAGTCGTTGCTCCGGTTGTCCCTTCCTCCTTTATTTCTTTATTTTTTTTTACTTACATTGTTTTTGAATTGATTAACTTGTTTCATCCTGATATAGCTGAAATAATGCTCAATGAACGTTTAACTCTAACTAATCAATCAATCAAGGCTTAAAAAAAAATCCGTCTCATGCGATCGTTAAAAAAGTTCTTTTAAAGATAACAGTCCCTTATAGAAAATTGTGAAGTTTCGGTCTGAATTCTGATTCGAGATTCTTTTATTACTTACATTGTAGAACTAGGATGATTATTTCTTTTAACTGTCTACGACCTTTCAATAACAATTGCTGTTTAGTTGCTTCCGGTCACTACCTTAATGGAAGGGGAGATTTGGCATCCGTAAAACCATAACCCACAATTTCTTTTGAAATGCCTGTACCAAGTCAGGACCATTGCAGTCGACAATTTTCCGGTGGTTTCTACCTCATTTGTCTTTTTGTCTCATGGACTTCGTCTCTTGACAACTTTGTTCGGTAATTTTGTTATTACCCCCAATTTGAATATTGTTGTAGTACATTTCCTTTCTCTTATTTATCTCAGGAAAGCTGTAACGTCTTTCGACTTCCTTTTTGTTTGAATACAATTATACAATGCATGAATAATAATCTGCAAATATAATACTTGTTTGTGTAAGCCTTAGGAACAGGTAGAAACACGATAGCGCATAATATAATGTGATTTATTTTTTCATCCCTGTTATAACTCAAATGACCGATATTTGAGTTATTGCCATCACTTTACATCCCTCGTATGTCCGTTTATTTTTCCCATTTTGATAATTTCTTCTGAAAGTAAGGAAGCAATTCAACCAAGCTGTCTAGGAAAGATGTATCGCTACCACTGGCTTTTGCTAGTGCCGGTACAAAGTCCGGCTGGCCCGAGTTCCTATTGTTGTCTACGTTTGTCTTTGGTCTTATTTGTGTTTTTTTTCTGTTGTTCCATGGCAGATTGTGAGATGTAATTATGTAATTACATCATATTAATGTAATAATCTGCCATTGTAGGTGTTTCCTTTTATCCATTTTTTTACAGCGCAGAACATATGTTGACATTGGACCGTATAGGAAAATCATTATTTTCATTATCTACTCTAATTATTGAAGCAATTTTACTTTAACTTTATATGAAGGGTATATTCAAGGTAATTTACTAAGATTATATATTTTTTCACAAAAAGCGTATATTCAATCAATCTTCGCAATATTCTTCATAATAACTCGTAACATACATGTAACCTATAAAATACCCCCAAGATTCTATAAACCAGCCAATGCCTCTAGTATCTTATATCTATCTAAAAAATCCATTAAAACCAACATCTTCAATCACACGGGTATTGAGCGATATTGAAATTAATGACTGTTCTAGTCTCTCCCTCCCTCATTTATCAACGCTACTACGGGTCAATGTACGGGACATCATATCTCAAACCTCAAACAATCAATGGAATGCACCTTTCATATTTTGTCCCTGGTCTGGTGTCGCCACTGCACTATCAGGTTTTGTTCTGTGACGGCGTGATACCTACCGGGAAAATTAACGCACAAGGACCAATTTTTAAACATGCGTGAAATACCAGTTTTCCCGCGAACTAACTGATAGTGCAGCGGCGACGCCAATCGGGAAGAGCAGCAAGGTGAATTCCATTGGAAACATTGATAAATGCATTTGAGAAATATGCAGAGAGAGAGAGAGAGACGGAGAGAAGGGGGGAAGAAACACTCTGCGCACTTTGCGACTGCATGGACACAGGAATCAAAAAACAATATTGTCTTGTAAATAAGCAAAAAACAACAATCTTGTTTATATCTGCTGAGTATATAAGCTACATTAACTTCCGTACAGATATGTATTGCTGGGCCTGTCAATTATACAACAAAACACTTAACTATGCCCGACACCTGAATTAGTTTTTAGGGGCTCATGCTACAGAGCAGCCGGGCGCGTCCCAAGTTTGTGGATAGGGGAATGCCCTGTCTATACGGGGTACTCAAGTCATAATACGGAAAGCCTAACCGCGAACCATTGTAGCCAAACAGTGTGGAGAAACCCCTAGCTCCATGCAGTATAAATACCCCTTCTATTTTCTTCTAAGGAAAGTTGAGTCACTGGGTCTCGGATAGAATGCTAAATTTCCTCCCCCTATCCATTTCTCCCCTTTTCCAGTGGCAATAAAAACTCGTTGCCCCGGTGATATAGCTACAATATTCCTCACTTGACATTAAAATCGAACCTAACAAATCAATCAATAATAAGAGGATGTCATCGCAGTACTTTAATTCTTAATTGATATCATTTGTCAAACTAGTAGGACAAAGTCAAGCAGACAGTAGGGGTGCCTACGGGGACGAATTGTCCGCCACTTTTAGTCGATTTTTTTCTTTATTCGTATGATTGATTAGTTAGAGTTTACCGACCAGTAAGGAATATTACAGCTATATCAGGACGAGAACATCTTAATGAAAAATTGAATTACTGTGACCTAGTTGGTTACGGATGGCCCGATCCAACCTCTTCCTGATTTTCTTGAACATCTGCAAAAAAAGATTTCAGGAAAACAAAACACGTAGTGGACATCTAAAATATGCGATTAAGCTCCTGCGTAAGATTCATGAAACGAATGAATGATTTAGAAAAAGTAGTAGAAACAAGCTTTTGGCATGGAGCTGAAATGACAAAGTCCAAAAATTTCTCTAAAAATCTAGAAAAAAATGAATTATTGGAAAACAGTATACAAAGAGCATATCTATAATATGTAATTGGCGTTCTGCATATGTTTCATGAAGTTCTGATCAGCGTTCAAGGAGGAGTAATTGATACCATGTGGTTATTATTTGGTTTGAATAGAGATACAATGACAGAGTCCAAATCATGTAAAAACCTTGACAAAAGGAACATTGGTAAACAAAATGCACAGTGCACATCTACCATATGCAATTAAGCTCCTGCATATGTTTCATGAAATTCTGATCTGTAGTCTAGGAGGAGTAGTTGATATCAGGTGCTCACCATATGGTTTGCTTTGAGCTAAAATAACAACGTCAAACACATGTCAAAAATCTACACGTGGTGCACATCTGCAATACGTATTTACGCTTCTGCTTAAGGTTCATGAAATTCCAATCAGTAGTTTAGGAGGAGTAGTGGGTACCAGCTTTTGATTACAGGAAGACGGATAGATACCATAAACACTTTATACCTCTCACAAAGCGGGGTATACTCAAGTAAAAGAAGGATTTAAAGTATGTACGAAACAACAGGGCAATCAGTTTTGACCGTCATTGGAAAAGGGAAGAAATTGGTAAGGACAGGAAATTTAGCTTTCTATTCGACACCCAGTTCATCTGCTCTCTTTAGAAAACATCAGCAAACGAATACCGAAGCAAGAAAAGGAAATTGGAAATTCTAAAAACATAAATCTAACATCAGGGCAAGTTACAGCAACACGAATTTAGACAGTATGACAAAGACAAAACAAATAAACAAAAATGAACAAGAACGCCACAAAACTAAAGCACTAGCAGTGTGAACCCCTATAAAAACTGAGGTATCATCAGGAGCTCCGGAAGGGTAAGCATGATCTGCTCCTCGGGTGGCACCCGTCACACTGCCAGTGAAAAGTCCGGTTTGTCACAGTTGGTGTTAGTCAGTCCGGTAACAAACTCTGGATCTACCCAAAAATATCTGTGCAATTTGTGAAACAGAAACATTGTAATGGTCTGTCAAAATGTGGTGACGACTGTAAAACTTATGTAGTGTCAATTGCAACAGTGACTGAACATACTCTTGATGTATAAGTTTTTTGAGACAGTAATATAGAAAATACAGAAGGGATCTTTATACTGCACAGAGCGTAGTGTTTCTCTACACAGTTTGGCTAAACTGGTTCGCGGTCAGCCTTTCCGTATTATGACCTGATTACCTCGCAAAGACGGGGCATTCCCCTATCAAAATCTCTGTAGGTGGGCCCCTGAAAACCGATTAGGGTGCCGGGTATTCGTATAAAGGTATATACAATGGTAAGTGCAGAAAAATATAAGCTAGTCATGTCATTTAAGTCCAGTTTTCGTATTTATGTTTCATTGTGTAATTCCAAATTTAGGATTACCTTCATCTAAAGACATCATCATACCTGGACTTATACCTATATATTGATAATTCTTTAAGTAAGAAAACAAAACATTTTGGAGTAGAAGTAAAGATTATTACTAATGACAAACATCGAATATATGAAAACTTAAGACTTTTTATTGTAAGGGTGACAGGTGCCATGCATACCTAGTAATACGTCCACTTTTGATGGGGGTTCATACTGGTACTGCTTAAGTTTTATGGCTTCAGTATTCATTTCATTTTTTGTTATCTAGAAGTGTGTAACGTATGACTTGCTGCGTTCTAAAATTTTTGATTTTATGATTTTCTCCTCTCCTTTTGCTTCGGTATTCGGTATTCGTTTGGCGATGTATCAATATCAGTGGACCGATATCTCTATGATATCATCTGTCCAGTTACTACAGTCCGTAGCCACGAAATACAAGAAATCATTAAATACCAGAGTTACCAGGGACTACCAAACTAATCATAATGATATGCATTCTGTCACCACGTCAGCCAACAAACCTGATAACCGGACATTTATCAAAACTGAATTCGCCAATACAGGCTTGGACGCTGTTAATGTTGCTAACATTTTACACAGAACAGTTACATCAAACATTCCACCTTATTTCAAATATCAAGCAGTTCCACTTATCTCGTAGTCCTACAATAAACCAATTGAAACTACCATTTTCAATTACAAACGGGTATTGCATGATTTCCAAATTGATGATTTTAAAACCAAAACATCAGATTGCGCTTGCTTCGCTTACTCATTCAATTATAGTCCAGTTGGACACATTCTACCTATCGTAGACAATCTGAAACTAGATTTAGTAACAAAAGGTCCAAATTTCCATGAAGTACAGCCGATCAAGTGGAAGTGCAACTTCATATCAAGATTTTGATAGATGTAGGTGAGGACTATGATAGGAAGTTGGCAAAAAAGAGGAAGATGACTATAAGATATTCTGAAGCTACATAAGATTTTGATTCTCACCCGGCGCTTGAAAAGAAGAACGAAATCCAGAAATCCCAGTATATTTGACGATCCCATCATGGTAAAAAAATTAACCTCTTTGAAAATTATTTCGTTGTCCCTACAGACAAAGCTTCTAACTACATAGTGTTCATGTGTAAGAAACACTATCTCGGCTGCCTTGTGAAGGAGATGGGCATAAATAGTCAATCAGGAAACCCTTCGTATAACCCTACTACAATATCGAGGGACGAGATAATTGAAAAACATACTTCAGTTTAACCAACCTTTGGCATGAACCCCAATGATGAAAACAACTCCTTACATCTACTGGGTACCAAAACTTATAAGAATATATACAGAGTTTCAATGAAGGGGTCGTCAAGATGCAGCCAACCCCGTTCTCGGCTCCTCACTACTATTTTTTCTCCTCTTTATACAACCCTGCCACACAATCAAGTTAAAATAGTAATTGCTGATTTTAAACATCAATGTTTCTGTACTTAGATATACCATAGTAGTATGGAAAGAAAAACATGTTTCGTTAAGAACCACACTGATTAAAATAAGAAGTACGCTGAGGCTGACGTAATCAAAATGTTAGAATTTTTTTTGGTTGACAATCAAAATGTTAGAATTTTTGGTTGACAATATTTTTGTGGAATTCGGACGCCGCATTTTCTGACAGACAGTAGCGATTCTTATAGGAATTGTGCACCTCTTTTAGCTGAACTTTTACTTTACTTGAATGAGGCCAAGCTTTTATAAGGGCTTACACAGAGAAAACAAAATCATTAAGCCCAGTCCTTTAATTTCAGAGTCTTCCTCACAGAGGCGCGCGTTTGCCGTGTGTCGAGACCCGTGTCGATTGTTGACGAGATCCTGGTAGGTGCGAACCTGTATTCAGACTCCAGCTTCGGCTATTAAATAGCCGTTAGGCTGAAAATTCATAATCAATATCTTACTTAGGCTATGATATCATCTTAACGGGAGGTCGGATTGGCCTGGCCCGATCAATCAGCTGGTCAAGCTAAGTCCTCCAAGATATTTTCCAACTTGAGTTTATGTTAACTAGAGTAACTTTTTTACTGGAGAAGGCGGTGATTCATGGGTCAATCAAGTAGTACGCTTTCCATCAGTGCCTGATGGTTACGCTCGACTTGGATATATCATCTTTGGAACACTTGATACTTTCTGATTGGGATCCCTAGAATCAGTTTTCCCCGTGTATGCACTCAAGGATTGTGGGTGACAAAGATGGTGAGACCTCCTTCTTATTGCATAGCACAACAAACCCCCCAAAATCAACCAGTTCCAAATAGAAAAAGAAAATAAGACGATTCTTTTCCAGAAGTTGAAGATAACACTTGAACAAAATTCTTTGCGTTGACTGGATCAGCTGATAAGCAAATATCAAAAATCAATCCATTTGCTATCCAAAAGATGAGTTTCTTATAGAAGCTACTTCAAAAACTCAAAGTGAAAATATGCTTAAAATAATTAATATTTTAGAACATTGCCTCACAGACCTCTTAATAGCATTGCCGTATTATGAGAGATAGTAGTCAGTATCTTTTAGATCTTGGCGATGTGGAAATTTGTGACAAAAATTCACCACAAGGAGTCACAAAAGTGCAAAGATTTATTTCCATAAACTCAGAAATCGCTGTTAAACTTAATACTTTTCTTTTAACCTTCAGCAGTTGAATTTCTCCAACTTCATTGAAAATTGGTCCCATTGGTATAAAGGTGGACATAATCCTACCAACCCTGTTAGATATTTTACTTGCCAAAAGAAACAATAAAGAGGCAAGTTGATATGTTTGAAAAGGGGGACACTTGGGCACCGAATGTGGTAATGCACAGAATTGTGCAAACTGCGGCGGAGCGCATTTGGCCTCCTCGCGGGATTATTCACTTAATACCAAGGAAAAGAAAATTTTAAAACCAAAAACAGAGAAAAAAATTTCGTACAATGACTTACATCAACTAATTTCCCCATCAAACACATCTTCAACGGCACAACCACATATGCAGACAAAGTTAAAAAACTCCTTCTCGCAAGTGAAAACCCAGAAACACATACTTGGCCAATTGATACTAAAATCCCAAAGCCATTACCTATGAAAACTTCACCAATCAATATTAGTTTATTTCAAATAACTATTCGTTTAAATGAGGCCTGTTCAACAGCAACAGAAGTACCTTCCAACTGCTATTTCACTTTGAGTCCGTTTTATTTGATAAGATTTGTACAAATTTAACGGAATATTGGAAAGAAGTATTACTTGGCCATGCATGGGGAGATATGAAGATCAGTTAACTCTCGCGGAATAAAGTTTCCCTTAGGAGATACCTTCTGTAATACGATTTCTTCAGTTAAAAAAATCATTTATTCTTTTTGCACTGGAAATTAACGCACAATATCAAAACATAATCAATAGAGCCTTAATAAAATTTTCATGCTTACATTTGTATCAATAATTTATTGTGCAAACATTAAACCTTCCGTCACATCGTATGTTCAAAGTAATATTATACCAAGTATGGTATTCTCATCTGATTATAACGAATTCTGCATCTTTTAAGTTGTTTTTTCGTTGCTGTTGGTGTTTTTGTTGGTGGAGTTGTTGATGGCGTTGTTGTTGGAGTTGTTGATGGCGTTGTTGTTGTTGGAGTTGTTGTTGTGGGGGTTGTTGTTGTTGTGGCAGTTGTTGTTTTTGGTGTTGGTGTTGTTGGATCTGTTGTTGTAGTTGTAGACATCGGGGTCGTATTATCACAATCTCCAATTTCCAAAGTACTTGGTTCAGTGCACTGGTCTCCACTTGTTGTGTTGCAGGTGCGAGGAATAGTGCAGTCTGGGGCTAAAATCGCTGAAAAGCAAATAGGTCCGTGAAAAGACAAAGATTTGAAGCGGATATCCAGAAAAATTAAACACTGAAATTCAAAAAATACTGAGGTTGCACAATAACAGTATTTTTATGCTGTAAGTGTCTTTTAACTGTTTAAGGAGTAAACTCTCATCAGTAGTATTTTTCATGTGTGGAAAGCCATAATTAAAAAATAGACTGAAAGAAGTGATTCATTAAGATAAAATTGTCAAATCCGGTACCAATGACATAAACAGTTCAATACAGTGAATTAAGCCTCAGTATTTTAAGGGGTTAGAATTTTGAAGAAAACAGTAAATTTTCTAATAAACATGAGGTAAAGATTTCGTGTCGGGGAGGTCTAACTACTGGGTTGGTGGAACCATAGGGCACCCCTGGTCCACCAAAAGACCAAGTGCTTTTAAAATACAAAAATATCCAAATTACTTTATAAATTAAAGTAAATTTTGTCATGCTGTATACGCGTTACAAGGAGTAGCAACTCACAAGCAGCATTCAAAAAAATATCATGAAAAGCCATTTTTTTGAATATATATGTATATAAATAACAAAATACCGAAGTAACTGTTAATTTATCTTCTGCACATGCGCATTTCAACAACTTATGTCAGTGGACATAAAACCAAAACATCTGGAAGTCTATTAACCGAAAAGTGTGTAAAACCTGATAGAAATTCAGCTAAGGACAGAGCTATGCAAGAGGGAGATACTCCTTAATTTTGTGGGCGGCAGTATTTCTTGATGTAGCGTTTAGGGCATTCAGTGAGACCAAAACAAGTAAAAGTGATAACACTTTATTACGACAGACAAAACATTTATCAAATATGAAGTAGCAAAAACAGAACGTCTTTGATCAAGGCATTACTATAAGTCAGTCGAGCTATTCTCGGCTTAAGTTCAGCTGTGCTTCACAGCTTGTCTGTCCACAATGAAAAGTTCATTTAATTTATATCATTGTTGAAATAGTTTTATAGAATTGGTTAAGATAANTTTCATAGAAATACAAAGAATTTTGCATATTTTTGAACGGTTTTTCTAATCGGAAATATAGAGCACATTCAAGAACCAATTAGATATTTTACCAAATTGTTACTACAGATGCATTGGACCTCTCATATGAATATTTTTTTGGTTCTTGCCTGTGCTCTATGTTTCCTCTTAAGAAAAAGTAGTCAGAATGAGTCAAATTTGTCATTTTCCCAGAAAATGTACAATTTGTTACATTTTCTACACTGAAAAACTCTGTAATCGTACATCAATATTAGAGTAATCTTCCTTTTAACTGTTAACCTATATCCATAGAACAATTCAACAAAAAATAATGTGAATTTAAGCAAACTGATTTTTTTAGGCCAAATAAGGCCCTTACCACACCTACTCCTTTAGACATTTTCACAGAAGCCAAATCCTTCAAAAGACAAATTAGTTTATTTAAACCTTGAGTCAAGCAACTAATCATATCTGGTGTGCAGGATTCTGACGAGGTCATAACTTCATCTTTACAATTACTCTTCAAAATACTTTCAAACTCAACTGCATATGACAATGACTCCTCCAAAGACTTTGGGTGTTTCAAATAAACATATTTTTTCATCTTTAAAGAATGCAGACCAGATAAAAATAAATCAACAAAATAGTCTGAAAGCAACTGTAATGAATCCAAATAGGCATTCTGACTTAACTTCATAAATCTCAAATAATACTCCATAACTGATTCAAACTCAAGCTGTTTACATTTTTTGCAACTCAGATTTGAAAAATAAACACTTTTCTCTAGGTTTGAAATACAAAATCAAAATATCTTTCAGAGCAGAGAAATTCTCCAACTGATCCTTTTTCAAAAACTTTAAAATGGATTGTGCTTCTCCTCTAAGGTGAATAACTAATTGACAAGCCTTCTCAGAATTTATCCGACTATTCCAAACAGCTACATTTTCAAAATGAATGAGATAATCCTCAAGATCACAAGATTTTCCATCAAAAGTATCAGGCTTTTCTTCAGTTCTCAACATGATGAAAATAAAAATGAAACAAATGCCAAAATTTTATAAATTTTGAAACTGAATACCCCATTGACAACTACATCCGCCTCGCGGGACCAAATGTGGGCGGCAGTATTTCTTGATGTAGCGTTTAGGGCATTCAGTGAGACCAAAACAAGTAAAAGTGATAACACTTTATTACGACAGACAAAACATTTATCAAATATGAAGTAGCAAAAACAGAACGTCTTTGATCAAGGCATCACTATAAGTCAGTCGGGCTTTTCTCGGCTTAAGTTCAGCTGTGCTTCACAGCTTGTCTGTCCACAATGAAAAGTTCATTTAATTTATATCATTGTTGAAATAGTTTTATAGAATTAGTTAAGATAAATTAAAACATTTGCAAAAATATATTATTTAAAGGAATCAAATTACTAAAATATTTAAGAAACAGATGAAAGTAATGATTAATGTTCATTTCATATTAAAAATAATTTAAAATATTTATTAAAACACTTGTAACATCTTTTCTTAAAGGACAAGGTGCGATAAGGGCCTGATTTGGCCCTAAATTTCGGTTATTTTTTTAAGTTGCACCTGGATATTTTCTTTAATGTTGGTTTGAAAGTTCAGATACCACTTAAGGAAAAAATACAAAAATTAGAACCTATGACGTCACAATAGGAACAGTTCTGACGTCATGTTGAAGCTACTTTTGAACGATTTCATAGAAATACAAAGAATTTTGCATATTTTTGAACGGTTTTTCTAATCGGAAATATAGAGCACATTTAAGAACCAATTAGATATTTATATCATTGTTGAAATAGTTTTATAGAATTAGTTAAGATAAATTAAAACATTTGCAAAAATATATTATTTAAAGGAATCAAATTACTAAAATATTTAAGAAACAGATGAAAGTAATGATTAATGTTCATTTCATATTAAAAATAATTTAAAATATTTATTTAAAAGTCCAAAATAATTCAATACAGTTCAGGAAACTAAGGGACACAATCCAGTTCTACTACATTCCTCCCTCCTTTGAAAAACAAATGTTATGGAATAACATTTGGCAAATACGGCACAAATGAAAACACAATATAACAAATCCGTCACTTGAAAACAAAGTTGAATAAACCGTGAAGTCTTCTTAAGATCGGTACAATACTACACCAGGAACTATTACGGAAATGTCTTCTTAAAATAAATGAAAGTCACTTATACTGCAAACTTTCGTTGTTACGGTTGAATCATGTGTCTAGTTGAGTTTATCGTTGTTACGGTTGAATCATTGACAACTACATCCGCCTCGCGGGACCAAATGTGGGCGGCAGTATTTCTTGATTTAGCGTTTAGGGCATTCAGTGAGACCAAAACAAGTAAAAGTGATAACACTTTATTACGACAGACAAAACATTTATCAAATATGAAGTAACAAAAACAGAACGTCTTTGATCAAGGCATCACTATAAGTCAGTCGGGCTTTTCTCGGCTTAAGTTCAGCTGTGCTTCACAGCTTGTCTGTCCACAATGAAAAGTTCATTTAATTTATATCATTGTTGAAATAGTTTTATAAAATTAGTTAAGATAAATTAAAACATTTGCAAAAAAATATCATTTAAAGGAATCAAAATACTAAAATATTTAAGAAACAGATGAAAGTAATGATTAATGTTCATTTCATATTAAAAATAATTT